>JAOUZG010001018.1:0-10762 GCA_026289955.1 Argiope argentata | reverse complement strand
TATATATAAAGTGTGAACTAATGGTACGAACTGAAAAAGAGAAATAAAGTAATCATTAATGTAAAATTCTTATTGTTTGAGGGATAAGTGGGGGGAGGGAGGGGGAACTATATTGACTTGGTGATAAGATTTGAAAGTCGGAACTATGATTTTCAAGTTCAAAATTCGCTACTCCAATAAAGAATTGTCATATGATCATCTAAGGTACAAGTTAAACATTGTATTAAATGCTCTCCTCTGGTATGGCATGGGAGTTGTAGAGAGGATTGCTAACTCAGGTGCTTTCTCTTGTTTTTGTCCACGATTTAAAATTACGAGGTCTATTTCAAACTAGTATTACCCCTGAAATTTTTACTACTTTTATGCACGTAATGAAAAGAAAATTATTTGCTTGGATATAAGAATAGAGCATACTATTTCTTTTGTGTTGCTTATGTGTCTACACCTTTCTGCCTTTCCTCTTTCGCACATACTGGTGCCGATAAAGATGCATTTATATCAAAATAATCATAATTTACATTAAAACGAAGCTCATAGTATCTAATATTATCGTTAAACTGTAATTAGCACCGAAATTCGAAGACATGAACAGCGAATACGTGAATTTATCGAAAGAACTTACATTCATCTAGAAAATCAATATCGATAATTGTCATTTTATTTAGTATCAATCAACTAGACGTCGAATAAAAAGGCCCATTTAATTACTTATTATATTGAAATAAATTATGCGTTTATATTCATTCTGAACAGATTTGATAAATCATTACATACTCATTGCACAAGCAGGAAATGTCAAGCGCCTTTAGAAAAACTTTCTTTTCCTTACCGATGTTGCCAACACTAATGAGATGTATTTCGTTGGAGGGAATTCTGATTAAATGCATCACAGGTTAACGAAATTCTGTACTTTTCTGGCAGCATTTCTAAATTGTCTCATGGCAACAGGAGATTGGCAGATCTTTAACAAAAATGGAAATAAAATACTTCTTTGCACTCAAAGAATATTATTTAATGAAAGCAAATGAATATTTATAAAATAGGGGATACTATATTATGTATTTATTTCTTTGCTTGAACTCGATCATCTAATTTCGCGATATTTTAATTATTATTTACATTCAGAAATATTAGATTACATCTCTTTATTATGTATATAACCATTCTAATAGAAACAAGCTCCATTATATCATAATGCTATTAAAATATAATTGCTCGGATAATTTATCTTCTAATTTTACTTTATTGTTATTCATGTTAACTATAAAAAAACAATAAGTTGATTCTTTCTTATTTTTAAATAAAAAAAAAAAATGCGATTAAATATTTGTAACTGAAATTCATTCCTGAAAATTATGCAGAATGTTGATTAATTAAATTATTATCATAAAAACAACAACAATCAAACTACAAAATGACAGCAAAAAAATCTGTTGCAAGTATCATATTTTCAAGAATTATTAAAGGAAAATGTCTAAAATTACATTTAAATTTTATAAATTAAAATTTTAATTGAAATTTCTAAAATATCGCTCCGAGATGCACATTTTTACCTTTTAAAGCTATTTATTTATGCCAAGTTTGCTCATTGTAGAATGGATGGTCTTTCTTGCCTAGCGCAAACACACAAACACATAAACTTTCATTTTAATTATCATTAGTAGATATATAGTCATTAGATTTACAAATACAGAGACCTCTTTACTTAAAAGCTATTTTAAAGAGCAGTTTTTTTATTAACATCATTAAAAAATTGAGAAAGTGCAGACTTTTGAGTTTCTTAGAACACAGTTTAATTCTAACACTTGCAAAACGTAATTCAAAAATTTGTCAAATCTTTAAACGGGAGTAAAAAACAACTTTTAAGATAAGGCATTAAATAATTAACTAAATAAAAACTTAGAAATAAAAGAAGAGAGTTAAAGGTAAAGAATTTACAGATATATGTTTGTTAGATTATGCCGACTGGAATTTGGATATTAAGTCACAGTCGAAAACTATCCTATCAATGATACCATGCCTTTCCAGACATTAAATATGTTATTTTAATTCCGTGTTACTCATTATATATATGAAAGCTGTTAATGGAAAACAGCCTTATGACATCACGGTGTAATTAAAAATGTAAATGTATTATTAAAAAGGTTACCTATCTTGTAAATTTCGCGGTATTGCAACTTCACTCTTTTTCCATTTCGTCAACTATGCAACATTTAACTAAATCGTTCTTATCTGACTTTAGACAATAGAAGAAAGTCACGCGATAAAATAGATGATAACTCAATAAAAAAAAATTTGAACTTCTGGGTTGAACCTAATCTAATGTAAGAAATTAGACAGAAATATATTTTGAAAGAATCGACAAAAATTAGTAAAAAAAAAGGTATTATTCAAAAGACAACTTCTTAAATTTTTAAGAAGTGTAAAACTTATTTTTGAGTTATAATATAATTCATAAGTTATTATAGAAAACTCTAAAATTCAATTCAATTTTTGATGAATGAAAATTTCAAAAAAAAAAAAGTATCTTTTAGGTGCACATTAATACTTTCCAAAGTATACATGTGACAAATTTTGGAGGCTTTAGATGACGCCACTTGACCTGTAGAAACACACGCACACGCACACACACACACACACACACACACACACACACACACACACACACACACACACACACACACATTCTCCTTTATTATTAATAGTTATAGTGATAAGTAATTTAAATATGATGAGCTTTTTGAAATAGTTACTTTTATATATATTTATAAAACATCTGATCAGTTTTAAATGAATTCTTGTCGATCAATCGGTTAGTAGATGAAGGTCACTGTCAAAATCAACCCAATTAGGAATGCGGGCTGGTATTTGCACAATCACTCCAAATGTCATTTTCATTATCAAGTGTCTAAGATTGCAGGAGACGAAATAGGTGCAGTAATGTACTTATTAATATGGTGGTGGAATTAATTATGGTGTTGAATCAATAACAGATTTTATTTTTAGTTGCCATTTGAAAGTATGTATGCTAATGAGAGAAATCTTCACTTTTTTAAATATTTAGTTTTTGTTGTAATTAAGAAAAAAAAAAGGAATTAAAAAATGTGTATGATAAAAAATAGAATTTTTGTTTTAAAATGCAATGCTTAATTTTAATTTTTTTATTTTATTGGTTGAAGTTTTTATGCTTAAAAAACAGTCTTTTCTCTGTGTTTTGTTGTTATATGTTTTAAAAACCTGAATTCATGAAAATAAAATGCGATAGAAAACTGCTCTGAATAAAATAATAAATTAAGCTAGGCCTTAATAAAATAATTAAAATTTATGATCTAGTTAATTTATTAATAAAATAAATAAAAACGTTTTTTTTGTTTCAGGCTATTAAGTAAATATTTCATGTAGTTTTGTAGTAAAAAATGCATCAATTGTAAGCATTTATTTAAATTTTCAGTGATTTAATTTTTAAAGCTATTTTTTATACATATTTTGTGAAAAAGAATTTTGAAAAAAAAAAAAAACAATTAATGCATATAAAATGCGCCAGAAAAATTGTTCTGACATCAAAATTAATGGTATAAACTTGTTGAAATTTTTTTTAACAATTTGGAGATGCATATTGATTTGTTAGAAGCTATAAGATCAAAATATTTTAAAACTTTCTGGAAATCAAATTATTTTCTAAAAAAATTCATAGGAAGGTCAATTTTAGTCTTAGAAGAGAGGGATTTTTTGTTTAAAATACAAGTGTGTCAAGAATATTTTATCACTTATTCGCATTAGTAAAATTGAATTATAGAAAAATTTAAATTTAGACCTTAATTCTTACATAGTGTGTTTATTTGCTCCAACATCATTAATTAGTATTTTATGTCTTTTAGAAAGTTTTTCAATTCGAAACATTTGTTTGCTCATATAGTTTAAGGATTATCTATTGCATCACGATCAGAAAGGGACATAATAAAACCGAAAGGAAATATAGATGAAATATAAGCATTATGTTTGTGTCAAACTAGACAAATTTATGAATGCAATACTCCTTTTTTCGTTTTCTCTTAGCTAATTAATATCTAGAAATCTTTTCTTCCACTGATAATAATAGAATCTAAGACCAATTACTGATCGTGTAAACTTTGTTATTTGTAAAGAGACGGAAAGAGAACTTCTAATATATCACTAACAGAAATCAATACTTCACTATTCTTCGGGTATTTATGTTGTAATAAGCTATCAAGCCTCTATCCGAAAATACGGTACTTTAACTAATGGTCTAAATATATAGTCACATTTTTTCTATGTTATAAATAAAAATGTTGAAATTATATTACCAAAAACAGTTATAAAAAATTGAAATATGCTATCTCAAATTTCATGTTATCATGTGAAACATTATTATTTTAAGGCGTTATTTTTCTTAATTAATTTAGGTCATTAAACAATTAAAACAGGTTTGATACAATCATGTGACTATCATAATACGCATATGAGTCAAAATATCGGTAATCGGGTACGCAGCGGACATTCGTGCCAAGTTGCAACTTTTTTTGGTGATAACACGCCAATATAGCGCAACCATTTTTATCGTTTTCTAATAACTCTAAAATCCATAAATCGCCAATTTGCAACTCGTTCCTTTTGTGGCTTTAAAAACCTCAAACGAAAACAAGATCATGTTCTCACATGATAAAAGCACTTTAGTAACAACAGCAAAAAAATTTAACAACATTGCCATTTACTTAAACTTTTGAATTAAAAATTAAATTTTTATTTTAAAATGATTTTTTTGGCGATAAATCGTCAAACGTCACAAGCTTTTTCATTATTTTCTAATAATCCAAAAAGCCAAAAATTGATGCCTCAAAAGTGATATATCGCCAATTTGGTGCCTACGCATTTGGAGGTTCCAAAAATCTCAAACCAAAACAACATCATATTCTCCCATAACAATAGAAAAAGATAATAAAAAAAATTACTATTTTGGATAATTTCAGAGAAGCTTTATTAATGCGAATGTAAACATTTAAATTCAAATCTTTCAAAAAATTTATTTACATAAACCTTTCCATTTTGTAAATATGGAGTTCACTTCTATTCGAACAACTAGACAGTCTTCCGGTGAATGCATTTCCCTCAAAATTTGTGAATGCAAAAATTTTGTCATAAGCACTTACCAAATTTCATCTGATTAGCTCAAAGTGTTTTTGAATTATCAAACTCATAGATAGATAGATAGACTGTCATAGTGCCAAAAATGCGTTTTTTTAAAAAAATTCTAAGTGATCTGATTCGTTAAAACTCTCGACTTAATTTTTTGATGATTATAGTAAGTATACAAGAAAATAAAAAAAATTAATTTCTATTGGAACGAAATACAAATGAAAGATATCCATGCCTTAAAAAACAATTATTGTTTTGAATTTCTAAACAGTGACAGTAGTAATTCAATTTCTAATACAATTTTTTTTAAATGAAAATATAAGTTGCTACTGTTCTTAATTATTTTATATACAAAAATTCAAAGGTAAATTATTTTAATTCAAATGCAAATAAAATATAAAGTTTATCCAAAATCGGAATATTTAAATTATATCGGAATTTTAATTATATCGGAATATTAATAATTCTTTAGTTACGATATTATCTTGCTTTAGCACTTTTCAAAACATCTAAGGATATATATTGTAAACTAATTAAAAGAATAAACAACGTCGATCTGCTTGATTTGATCCTATACATCCGAATAAAAATAATGTTAATAGCGTCAAAATATCAATGATAAAACATAACAATTGGTTAATGCAGTATATTGTTTTCCATGTGCAAATATCGAAAAAGAATAGGGTTGACATAATCGCATTATAAGTATTTTTAAATTTAAGGTCAGTATTACCTGTAACGCATCATATTATCAATGATAATTGTTCAGAAATTTTTTATATTCAGTATCCAAATTTCTTCTGACAGTTCAGTTGCTCTGTCTTTTAATATATTTTGTTAATTGTTTTTTTCGGGGGAATGTTCAAATTTTAATCAGTTGACATCAAATACCTGTTAAAACATTCAAATGAGTTTGAATAATTATTTTTGTTTCAAAAAATAAAATATTTGTTTACTTATTCGCCAACCTGTTATTATTTAATACTTTTTGGGAGTTAAAATTCTACAGATTGATAATGACCGTTTTAAATATTTATAACTTCATAACAAACTAGTAATTTTGTAAATTAATAATTTACTTCTATTAATTAATTTGCTCATTAAATGTGTAAATTTACTCCTTTTTTCTGTTCAACTTCATATTTGTCTTACTTTCTTTTTTTAAAGAAACCTCATTTTTTATCATCTTATTTCACGGCATTAGTGTTTATTACTTTTATGGTTTTATCTGTAAATATGAGACTGAATTTTTCTTATTGTTAAGCAATACTGGAATCATCAGATTGGCCTTGTTTGTTTTGCCGCTTTTCAAACTTTCCATTAAATTCAGAAATTAAAACAAGAAAGAGATAGAAACCCAAACAATCCTACAAAGAGTATGTCATATTTGAGGATTTATATCCGAATTATTTCCTGTTTAGCTTTTTACATGATTTGTACCTTTAAATTCTAGAAAAGACAATAATCAGTTCTTTAAATTCGACAAACAATGATCTAAACTAAATCGTGTTTCTAAATCTTAAATAGATATTACAGATATTACGCTCCGAAAAGAAAAACAACAACAACACATGCATAATTCAAAAGTAAAAGAAGCGAAAAGCCGCAATTATGCTTAGTTTTTGACTTTGAATCCTGTCCGTTATGTTTACAGTCAAATCTAGGGCTAATACAGCAATATTATTGTCCTTGAATTGTTGGAAATACTACACAATGCATGAAAGATGTTTTATTACAACGAAGAAATGAATTTGCTTTGAGTTATTATCAGAAGTGCTTTTGGATTTATGAGGCTCGATCAAATTTATGGAGTTTCATAGCTGGTATGTCGTACGCGTGCATCAGATAACATTCAACTACAATTTTTCTGACTCGGATCGCACTTCCTTCCAATAATTTTTGTTAAATTTTTTCTCTTGCCAACAAATTTTCAAACATTAAATAACTGAAATTCAATACCAGCGTCTGCTACAAAATAATGATAGAGGTACACAGAATTACAAAATTAATATGCTTGCTTTCAAAATTAATATGCGATGCTTTGAAAAAACGAGTTCGTTACGTGAATATAACAGATTTCTTTACTTATTATTTAGTAGATTCTTTTGCGATTGTTGTAATTTTTATGTAAAAATAATGGCCTAATTTAATATAAAAAATTATTAAAGGAAATAAATTACTTTACTTATATATATAACTTCGTTGTAAAGTATTAATTGTTACTCATTAGATTTACAAGATTTTTTGGACACTTGAGCTAAAATAATAATTTTTTTAATTACTAGCTGTTTTCCATTTAGAATTGACATTAAAATTTCAGTGTGTTATTAGTTATAATTTGAGGTGAATATGAAATAGGCTATATAAAGAATATGAAAAAAATGTGCCTAAACCTTGTAAGAAACCGTGAATTTTATTTTAAAACAAAAACTCAACACATTTCTTCCCTTGTTCTCTTTTGTATGAGTCACAACAATTTCAAATTGCTTCAAATAGTTCATTAATTCTCAGTGTTAAATAATAATTGTAAAAAAACTATGAATTCCAAAATTAAAAGATTATTATCTTGCTATCTTTTATAATCAGAACTTATGACTTTTTTTAGGAATTATAATTTTTTTTGCACTCAAATTACACATTTGACTTAAATGGAGGAATGCTTTACTTTGATACTTTAAAAAAATAGAGCCATGCTATGTTAATCTTTTGTTCTAATAAATCAATTATATTTTTATCAAAATAAAGATGTGGTTTATTTTAAGTACTTTTAAAATAGCATCGGTAGTTGGTGTATCTCGATAACTTGATACATATTTTCCCAGAATCAATCTTGAAAATTTCAAAGCCTTTTTCTACGGTAGAGCCATCGTAAATAAACTAACATATAACATGCTTGCATATTTATTCAAAATTGAGAGGTATTTTATTTACCGTGACGAAACAAGCGGAAGTAACCTTTTTTCCTAGAACTAAAGGTTATTTTTTTTCAATGTCTTTTTCTGTGACCGACCCATCAGAAAAATTGTTTCAGTGTAGAATATTTACATATTTCCTATAATTCAACATAAGAGCTATTTTTAGAGGTTTATTACAAATTCAGGCAGCAACACTATCGTAAATTATAATAAAAATATTATAATTTGCTTTGAAAAATATTAAGATTTAAATAAAAAAAAGGAACAATGAGAATCTTTTTACCGATTAATATTATATAGAAAAAAATTCAAAAAAAAGACAAATTGTCATAAATTTTTTGATTCATTCGAATAATTTAGAGAAACAATAAAACAAGTAAATTGTAAAAATTAAAAAAATGAAACATTTTTTGCCTTCAAAAAAAGGTTTTTCACATAGATTAAAGTCGTATACATTATAGTCAATTATTCCTTTTTATAGTAAGTAATATTAGATAAAAAAAAGTAAATCAAAAATATATACTAATTAAAATAATTATACAAATCTAAAAAATATCAAATGATGCAAAAGCTCAAGCTATTTTGAAACCTTATGATAAAAGTTAAAATTGCTAAAATCGGTCTCTGGCAAAGAGAGAGAGTAAAAGATGATAAAGAAAAAAAAAGTTTTTTTTCAATACTTTTATGTATAAATAATAATAAAAAGTAATATGATTAAAATTTCAGATACGTAGCATTAAAGACATTTCAGGAAGTATTATGTTTTCCTTTTTTTGATAAAATTAAAAGGATTAATATGATAAAATAGAAAAAAATCAGATAACCATAAACAGCAACTGAAATTCGCCTAGAAGACACGCGGAAAGTTCCATAAACTATTTCTTAAAAATAGTTCCGTTTGAACGCATCTAAAGTATATTGCATTTAATTGTTTGATTAGATTACATTTGGTTACATTTATAATTTTGATGCTATAATATCACAATACGATTTGTATTTGTGACATTGACTTAACTTTTAAAAATTTATATTCTAATTATTTTTTCATACTTCCTTTTTTAAGTTTTATGCATTATAATAATATTCTTAATTCTTTACTTTAAAAGTCTATTCAGGAGCAGGTGAAATTTTCAATCTGATGAACGTTCTGTTCTGTTTTGTTCAATCAGAACAGGTTACAGCTGCTCTTCGAATAACCTTTAGAAGTATGACTCTCATAAATCGACCAGTATGCTCTTTTTCTTTTCACTAGAATGTTTTTTATCAAAATTTAAACTTTATTTTAATTTTAAGTATATTAAAACTAATAAATATGTTTTGAAAATAATATGTTATGATTTTTTTCATCCATACCATATCTTTGCAAGCATGAAAGTTACAAACAAAATAAATGCACATAATAAAACATTATTACTCTTTCTCATATAAAAAATAAATAAAGATAAAATAACTACTACTGTTATCTTTTAACTACTATCAAAGTACACTGAACTCAAGAATAATTTTAAAGGACCTTCAAAGCTATATCAAATTTCACTATTAATGAATAAAATATGAAATTATAGACACTAACAAAAAGTTATTTAAAAGAAAATAAATGATTCTAATTATATATTTCTTATATCAGTAAGTACACTGCAATCGAAATTCTAAATTTTACGTAATAAAAAAAGAAATAAGCAAAATACCAATCAAGTTCCTTGATTTTGATTTTAAAAGTTCCATGGTGTTCAGTAAACAAATACATTAGAATTATTATCTAATGAAGAAAACGTCTAACTAAATATTTATCATTTAAACATGACAATCGCCTTTTTAGTGTACGTAATTTTATAACGCTTCAGTAAATATTATTCGAAATTAATGAAGTCAGAAAAAGATTACTAGTGACACTTACTTGGAAGCTGTTTTGAAATAAGGTTGATTTTTATTTTACTTAAAGAAAATTAAATGCATTCGTTTAGTTCTGATGTTATAAAAAAAATAGATGCCATTTTTGAGCGCGAATAAGCTTTTGAAAATATTGGCAGACGATTTTTTATTTTACGATTATTTTATCGATGAAAAACTGTCATCAAGAAGTATTCATATTTTGAATTCTAAATTATCGTTTGGAATGAGATATTAATAATGGAAAATAAGAAATAATTGCTGATGGATTTTAGTAAAAATTACCTGTATATACTGTATTAAATTTTCTGCTTTTGAAAACTGAAGTTAAAATTTTTCTCCTTGATGCTCTACTATTCAACAATTCATATATGTATATCTCTTTTTCTTTTAAAGGCATTAAAGAGTCTTTTTAGCTTCTTTCGACAATGGATGAAAGTGAAGAAATCTATTTCCTAAGAAATTCTAAAAAATCGTTTCAAATAAGGGGAGAATTATTGGATATATATCAATTTATCTGGATTTTCATCGCCTTGTAAAACGCATCGCATTAAGATAACAATCAATAAAGCCATGTTAGCTGGAAGTGATGTAACAAGATTACCCCGAAATTTGTCCACTTATAGCCTATTTGGGAAAGAAAGTAAAAAAGAGTTCTATCGACCTCTTTTGAGACTTAAAAATAAACTTGTCAACAAATATAGACAGAAGGGGAAAATCAGAAGAAAAAAAAAAGGAACTCGTTTGTAATCCCTAGTGGCGAAAGTGGTTTCCCTTGCTTGTTGTAGTTAGTAGTTAGCGGT
>JAOUZG010001015.1:0-12146 GCA_026289955.1 Argiope argentata | reverse complement strand
TTATGAATTTATGCGTTTTTAGGTTTGAAAATATTAGTATATTCTTGTTTAATATAAATATTTATATCATGTATAACGCAGTATAATATTAACTGGCAATAAAGGGGGGGATATAACCCCTATTTTGAAAACATCAGCGAAATTATTTGAAATTTAAATGATTTTACAAAAACATTATTAATGTTATTGTTATGAAAATTACTCGAAATATTTTAAAGTATTTTCTATATATGTCTCAAAGCTTGTTTATTCAATGAATCTTTCATATGAATTTTTAAAACATTATTTATAAAATCATTCATTCAGATACGGTTATTTAAAAGTGATAAACAACATTTATCGTTTTATTGAGGAATTTATCAATTCTTTGAGGAAATATATCCAGATGCACTGCTTGACTGCAGTTCATTTGATACTATACTTTTCAGAATAACACGACCACTAGACAGAAGGGATCGCAGCAATCCGAAGGTTGTTATCTGGCTTATGAAGCTATCACCAGTGCATCGGTAGGGAGATGAACGGTATATAATGGCACACATGAATGAGTTATTGGTGGTCATTTCGGAAAAAAGCATCTGACGACATTTGTTTCCGATAGAGGGCCCCACAACAGCTTTAGAAAGTTTTTGAGTTATTTTCACGAGTCATCATTTTAGCTGAATGGTGGTTAAAGATTGCACTCTCGAAGTTGGGGTTTGTAGTTGCGCAAAGGACAACTAGACAAAAGTGATCGTTGTATCCCAGAGGTTGTTATCTGGCTTGTAAAGCTACCACCATAAATGCTTAATTTCTTTGGAGCTACGTACTATACCATATTAAACATTATATAAGCTAAATGTAACAAATTATAATTCTTATAAAATGTAAACATTCCATTCCTTTCATTTTCAAATTTCTTTGAAAATTCAAATTTCTTCCATTAGATATTTCAAGTATCTGTAATTAAAATAAAAGATTTCAGAAGAGCCTTCGGTTATCTTTCTTTAAATATCTCAAAACCAATAAAATGTTAATAACCTATTTTGCTTGTACGATAAAATTCAGTTAAAGCGACTAATAAATTAGGTATAAAAATCTTGATTCTCTTAATTTAAAATAGGAAATATTCTATCTCTAAGATGGTTTAAAGATTGTCACAATATAACTTAAAATTTTGAAGTAAAAACGCGATCAGAAAGAAAATATATAATGTGTGTCGTCCTCTTCAAAAAGATAATACAAAAAATCATTTTTAATGACAATTGTTTGCTCTCTCCCAGATTAGGGGTACTAATAGATCAATAACTATAATTAAAAGAATATATTTTACTCTACCTTACCTTCCTATTAGCTTCCATACCTTCTAATGTTTTCTCATAGGCATATTTCTGAAAATCAGAAGAAAAAAATTCGAAAACAGTTTGTTAATTAAATATATATTTAAAAAATAGTTAAAAAATCACAATAAATCTTTAACAAACGGTAAAAGAGGAATTAAAAACTGTTATCCATTTCTCGCATACCTAACTATTTACTTATGTGGTCGAAGACATGTTTTCAAAACAAAAATAAAAAATATCGAAGGGTCTAGTGAATCTCTCATAAGTATTTAGCATATTTCAGATACGCATGCAATTTCATTTTTCGCAATATAGAAAGACCTGCAAACGATTAAAGGAATAAAATCCCATCATACCATCAGTATTCTACGAAACTTATAAGGGTTATTTTCGTTTCTTGCTGTAACAAACAGCATATAAAAGAAAATCATTTAAAAATAAACAAGAACCAAGATGAAACGAAATGTTTTGCAAGCAAACATAAAATGAATGATAGTGAAACATGAAGTAAAATTTATTCTTTAAGCAATAAAAAGAGAAAGAAAAAATGGAGGACTATACATGATTTTTTTTAAAGTTATCATTGATAATTGACATCGAAGTATGTTAGATAATTGTTATGCACCCTAATATTGATTGGATCCTTTAAAACAGCTAAAAAAATCCTAAAATTACTTTACTAATAAGTTTATTTAATATGATTACTAAATAATAAATACATTTCTAACAATATGCAAGAAATTTCATAATTAACTCTGTACTGAGGAAATATGGCACTCATTTTAACTACAAATCTTAAAGACGAAAATTCCAAGCAAATTTTGAATGAAGATCTCGTGAAAGGCTTCAATAAATACTTTGATGCCTTTGGTGTTATAAAATTGCACAAATTACCTTTCATATATCCTAATGAGATTTTTGCTTATTTTTTCGCCCATAAGTAGACACACTCAATCATTTATATTAGTACAATCATATTTATTATTAATTTCTCGATCTGTATTTTGAGAAAGATAGATTTCTATTTTTTTTAATTTAAAATAAACCGTGGTTATTAGCAAATGATAAAAACATAGGAATAATAAGTAACAATGGCCTAAATCCCCATTCCTAAAAAATATATATGGTTTAAAATAGTAAACTTTGTGCACTTCGCTTCAATAGCCATGTCAAATCTGGGTCAAGATCATTCTTCCCTGCCCTCTGTTATTTAATATTACATTATTTTTGTTCATATTATTGGTGGATCCTGATTCCTATTATTGCTTATCATACCTGGACATAAAACAAATGGAACTTAAAACATTGCCAATTTAATTTTTACAATTTTGAAATATGCAAAACATTTATTATCCAACTTAATATCTGTTAAATTGAAATAGGAACAATTATTCTTTTTTCAAATTTTGTTATATTTCACAGTTCATATAAAGCTGCATTAAACAAAACATTACTGTTTTAGATCATGGGCCAAATGAATGTCTTTCATATATTTCTGTACGCATATTAATAATTTTAAAAAAAAACTGTTACTAGGGCAGTTCAAAAATTAACTTGCACTCAAACAATTAGGTTAATAGTTTACTGACTAGTATGCTACAATAAGACACTATTTATTTACATACTAGCACACTATTTATCTACATAATCTCCCAGTCACTGGAGACATTTGTCAGAACATTGCACTAATCGTTCGATGCCCTGACAATGAAAAATCGCTCCTTGGTTCTAGAGCTAGCTTTGAACATCTCTCTGAATCTGGTCAACTTTGGAAATTTGGCTCCAACCCAAATGTTCTTTGAGATCGCTAAATACGTGAAAGTCGCAAGGTGCCAGATCAAGAATGTACCGTGGATGCTGCCAACCAAAACTTCAAATCATACTCTGTATCGTGCTTACCTTGTACGGCATTTCCTTGTCGATCAAGAAGACAATGCATTTGCTTCATTTTTTACGCCTCTTGTTTTCAACAGTGTTTCGAAGTGCACTACTGAACATGCACTTCCATATAAATTTGGCACAGACAACTCTTTTCTCAATCGAAAAAACAAAACTCGCTAATGAGGAAATTTGGATTTTGTTCTCACAGGCAATAAGGCTCCATCCATTGATACACGCTTAATTTCTTGGGTGAATGATGCCCCCATGTCTCATCGCTCACAATAATGGGACTTAATAAATCATTAAATTTTTCAGAATAACGTTAAAGAATCCCTGGAAAGACGCGACCCTTGCTCCTTTGTGTTTTAAATACCAAGAATAAGCTTTTGAGTTCAGTCATCGAGAATAAGCTTCCATCTGGCGCGCCCTTTTTTTCTTAAGCTACACAGCAACAGTTTTAACTATCCGAATAAAATTGTGCCTTTGCAAGTTTTATAATTCAATTATCATAAGACTTAGCTCTTGTTACGCTATGCTGCTTTATGTGAGAAAACAGGTATTATTACTTTTTGAACGCCCTTCACAGATGTAAAAAAAAATGTTTTAAGTAAATTATTGGAAAATCATATTACCATATTACGATATAATATCGAGCATCTACCAACGGAACAGTTCAAAAAGGTTTCTTCTTTAGCTTCTTTAAAAAGATACTAACCCTTGTGGTATCATTATAATGGCAAAATTCTTTCACTGCAGTTAAAGTGTCTTCACTTTTGTAGGGGTAGTAATTATCTTTTATGAACTGGTAGATTGACTGTACTTCCTGAAATAAATAACAAGAAAATCTTTATTTCATTAAATTACAGATGAGTAACATCTTTATCAAAAGAGAGTAACCATAACACATATTCACTGAAGAAGCATCGGCAATTGAAATATATTAAAGCTCAGAAATGTACCGACAAACAAACGGCATCCGTAAACATTTTCAGTAAAGTTTTCTTTCAACTTAAGCAATCCTTAAAATAATTATGTGAATTTTGTGTTTCATAATACATTTGAGGAATATTCTTTTCCACCAGCCATTCTAAAAATAATAATAATAAATTTGTATTTATGTTTACAATCGCTCCTGAATATTTGAGTGCCGGAGCTCCTCATAGAAACTCGTTATAACTGGAGCTAGTGAACATGATAAACACAAATTAAGCATAATGCAAATGTGCATTTAGGAAAATAAATATTTTGAAATTTTGATTAGAACTTAAATTAGTAGACAAACAAATTATGGAGTTTTCCTACTACAAAATCCAAAACTATCAGAGAATTACCAAAATAATTTTTGTGCTTGGTTGAAAAGTATTAAAGTCACTATTATTCTGATGAAAATTCAAACTGAAATATTAAGAGTTAATTCTCCCTGACATTTATTTATGAAAGTTTTCTTTTTCATCACGAATCTGCAAGAAAAAAAATAATAATCAAACAAGATATTTTCTTTAAAAGTGTATACAAAAAAATAGTGCCTTTACAATAACTATATTATTTTTTGCTATTTCTGACAAATATAGTTTAATATTAAAAAGATGTCACGTTAATCATGCTTTGACAGCTGATTTCCTAACCGTTATTGATAAGCATCTGATCTAATAAGAAAAACAATGTCAAATTTGTTTAATTTCATCTAGTTAGAATCAATATAAGCTGTAAGCTATTACAAAATATCCAAATTTTTTTGCACAAGCTTTTTTGGCCTATGAAACACATCTAATAAAATATCATTGGGACTCACATAAAAAAAATTTGCCTTTTTGCTACAAAGCAAGTTCAATCATGTATGGGAAATAAATTGATTTCCATCAGAAGGTTTTTGGGTGTAGCGGATAGCGCTAGGCCCGAACTCCGTACCTTTTGTTTAGTAGTCCAGTACCAAATCCGTTGGGCCAAATGTGCACTTCTGGCCGAGGGATGTTGGCTGGTATATATGGATAGTATTCACCACAGGTTGTTATAATTTCATCTTCAGATCGTAAAACACTAAGGAATCTTTCCGATTAAAATCACATACAGTAAGACCCCGCTTAACGCGGGGGATACGTTCCATCAAAGTAGAGCGTAATGCGAAACAGCGCTAAACGAGGCTATCTTTATATGTAAATATTGGGGTTAGGGGAAGATGGCTAGGAAATTGGTTAGGTATTAAATTTAAAAAGTATGTTTTTTTAATAAAAATAAAACCAAACATTTATTTCTTAAAGCCCAAATTAATACCACATTATTATTTCTTGCAAAAATAAAAACAAAATATAAATAACAAAACGAATATTCTTTAAAAAAACAAATAAAATTCTAAGTCAGTCATATTTAGTTAGTTTTGTGACAAAAGCATCTAATGTTGTTTGCCTTTTTCTTTTGCGTTGTTCTCTTAAAAGTTCTTCATAAACGGATAGAGCATCTCTAACACCACGCCTTACTTTTGAGCTCCTGTCAAAATTCGGATCATTTTCAATGAATTGATCCATTATTTCAGTTATGGTAGACAAACTCCTTTTTACAAACGCCATCGAAAGTTCTTTTTGCTCTTCTTCTGAATCACTGCTGTCAACAATTTTGTTTTCTTCTTGTTCAGTTAATTCCTTGAGCTCATCATTAGAAAGACTAGCCGCTGCTTTTTGAATTATTTCTTCGACATCTTTCACATTTACCCCTTCAAAACCGGTTTGCTTCGTTAATTTCACTATCTCTTCCACTATTTCTTACACATCGACAGAGTGTCCAACGTCATCGCTCTTACTTAAATCGGCCAAATATTCTTCCATACTCCTTTCAAAGATCTTTCTGTTACCTCATTCCAAGAAAGGCCTATGTTTTCTACAGCATCCACGATGTTGTAGTTTTTCCAAAATTCTCTTATGGACTGGTTCTCTTCTCCGTCTGTTTTTTCAAACATTTGCTTAAAGGTTCGCCGCAAGTAATAAGCCTTAAAATTTGATATAACGCCTTCGTCCATTGGTTGAATTAATGCAGTTGTGTTAGGCGGCAAGAAAACCACTTCGACTGGAATGCATGTTGTTAAGTCTGATAAATTTGTTGGGTGGCTTGAAGCATTATCTATCAACAGAAGTGCTTTTTGTTCAAGTTTTTAAATTTCGCAATAACGCTTAACAGACGGACAGAAATGTTCAATGAACCAATCCTGGAAAATTTTCGCAGTTATCCATGATTTTTTATTAGGCTCCCAAATTACAGGTAAAGTTGATTTAGATATGCTTTTCATCGCTCTTGGGTTTTTGGAATGGTAAATTAGAATTGGTTTTAATTTAAAATCTCCGCTTGCGTTACCACCTAGTAGAAAGGTTAAGGGATCTTTTGCAGCTTTAAATCCTGGTGCCCGTTTCTCTTCACGGGATAGAAATGTTCGTTTCGGCATTCTTTTCCAAAACAAGCCTGTTTCATCAACATTAAAAACCAATTCTGGAGGATAGTTTTCTTCTTCAATTATTTTTTTAAATATCGCTGGAAATTCAGCCACCGCTTTTGTATCACCACTTGCTACTTCTCCTGTAATCTTTATGTTGTGAAGGTTATTTCGATGTTTAAATCTATTAAACCATCCTCGACTAGCAACGAAAGTTTCACTTTAGCCAATTGTCTCAGCCTGAATGTAATTAAAAATTCTTCTAGGTTTTTCCATTATGATAGATTGGCTTAATGGCATATTGCGGTCAATTTCGTCGTCAATCCATATAGACAGTCGTTTTTCCATTTCCTCAATGATATTATTTCTAGAACGGGTAATTCTAGTTGCAGAGCTTGACGTAGTTGCAGTTGCCGATGACAGTATTTTTTTCTTTATTCTTCATTGTTGAAGTTGGCAAATTAAATGAAGCACTAATTAGAGTTTGACGTTCACCAGAATCTAATCTTCTAATGACTTCCATTTTAGTTTTGAGTGAAATGCTTTTCTGGTTGCTTTCTTTTCTTTTTCATTATCATCCATAGTAAAAAACTAAAGATCAAAATATTTGACACTGTAATATAGTATTAAATATGTAAATTAATACCTACTTACAATAATGTCAACAAATGTTTCCAATAATAAAAATATGCCTGTACAATACCGCACCAAACAAGAAATACAAGTGCACTCTTTCGGATATGTATTTGAAACCTATCACTGCATGATATTTCGGGGAATCCCCGTATGCTGCGAGCGATTTCGTGAAATCCCAGGGTTGAAATAAAAGAGCGCTAAACCGAAACAGCGTTAAGCGGGGTCTTACTGTACTTTATTTCACGCGCTTCTTACATGATCTGTGCGAATCCTCTTCAGACAGGAAATACATCAGACACGGCTTTCGCCTGGCGCCTCCATTAATAACGATTGTGCAATATAGACAGTTGCATAGAGAGAATATCTTTCACCACACATGAAAGAGGAAAAATTACTAATATATCAAATAGTTCAAATTTATACCTAATCTCGACCATCTTCAAAAACATAGTCCAATCAGAACCGAATTTTTCACTTGATTGGCTCAAAACAATGTAGATGTTGATTTTCCTAAATTAATAATATTCTTCATAATTTGATAAAATTTGGTGACAAAAAAATTAAAACTTTTTTTTTATATTTAAATGTTATAGAGACAAGAATATTTTATTTATTATGGTTCATAAGAAAAATGAATTTTTAAAAATATTATCTTCTTAATATTAAGAATAATATTTGTTGATTGCGAAAAAAAAACATATTATATATGTTCATAAACATTCATTTCAAAATTAAATTTACAACGGAATTTTTCGATAAGTCAGAGAAATTTATAACTCGTCTTACTTGGAGAAATTTCAAAACATTTTATTTTTAATTCTTTTACAGTGCTGAAAAATTATATTTACAGCACACATAATTTTCAAAAATGGTTAATTTTAAAAGAAAAAGGGAAATTTTGTATTAGTTGAAATATGTTTACTGTCTGTCAATTCAAACTTAAATTAAAATTTTAAAGAATATTATAAGAAGAAACGAAACACTTAGTACATTGAATTACAAAATGTAGGCTTTTTAAAATAATCTCTTTAAAATACTTTGTTGAATAACTCATGAGCATCGTTACATCTAGTATTTAATTGAAAATTATAATTGCTATTACTACGGGTGAATCAGATAGTCAACAAAGGTGGCTAGTGTCAAATAAAAAAGATTCAGAAAAACATGTTTTTTATTCAATTCTCAAAGTGTTTTTTTAGCAATTATGATATTTTTTCGATCCATACTTAAAATATAATTGGAAAATGTTTAGACAAATAAGGAAAAAATAGCATTTTCCCCTTAAAAGTGTACTTTTTCACTATATAAGGAATATCATATATGCATGTAGTCGTTCCACGTTCGTTCTTCATTTCTGGATCCATTGGTTTTAGGTCCAATATAAATGTATCTCATATTTGTAATTTTGTATTATTTAAGATATTACATTTACAGAGAAGATAAAAGAATCATTACATTCCTGGAATCTGATATTTAATTTCGAAATAAGATTGACACTTATCTAGATAAAGCAACGCATACTTTTCTTGTGTTTTTTATATATTTTATACAATATCTCATAATGTATTAAAAAAACTTCCCAGTCATCCATTTAGATTTATTTAATGAACTTTCTTTCAGGTGAGCACAGAAGAATTGTTTAAAGTTTTTTTCTTGGGTGAATAAAAAAGGAAGAGCTTCTTTATATTAGAATCAACAGCAAGAGACAAAATAACTGAAATACTTTCCTTGGTAGAAATCAAAATTCCAATTGTTGGTATTTTTTCTGGCAATTATCTCACTTGGTTTCTGAACTTTTATCACATAAGTCTCGTTATCATTGAAGTTCGTTATCTTGCCCTTGGAATTTAAATCTGTCATGGACTTTGTTGCTATTAAATTAAGATTTTTACATTGTGTGTGTGTTGAATTTCGGATTTTTCAAGGGGTTGTCATCTGCAGAGTATGTAAGGAAAGATAATAACTGATTGACAGTCACTTTGAAGCCTTTATTCCATCCTGCTTGAATTTTACCTGGCTTTAACTGCATATTATAATACCAATAGTTTTACTTCTTTAACAGAAAGCAGAGTCTATGTACTACTGAAATTTTATAACTTATAGATCTGCGAGAAACTGATATTATAGACAATATTATTCATTGGGTTTTTTAAAAAAAATATTAAATTAAATTTAATTTAAAAATTATTAAAATTTATTATTATTTTTATACCAAAATTAAAGAAAAAATTACTTTAAAAATTAAAACTATTGATGAATGATACAGAAAGAAAACATTTTAACAATACTTACATATATGTAGGATATTCCACAGAACCATTTTAATTAACCAGCATCTGCCTTCATCTTGTTTTGTCAACATTCAATGATATATGAAAATCAAAGCAAGTGTTGTAAAGGTTAGATTATTTCCCAGAGGGCCATAATTTTTAATTGGTTTGGCATTCCAGAACAACGCCACCTATCGGTCTTTCGAAAGTCTGTCCCAATTAACTTTGAACCAGAGGCTCACTAACTTTTGTCGAGAGAGGACGTCTCTCTTCACGCGTCAGCGGAGCCCGCTAAGCTCAGCGGATGCGCGGTAATATATATTTTCAGTCATAATGTTTCCCCATCTCTAACGTCCTCCTAGAGGAAATAATCTAACTTTTTGATTATTAAATATCTCCATGTTTTAATTCTTCTTAATATTTTCCCTGTAAATACTCCCCCTGTAAATATTCCCCTTTAACTCTAAATAAATTCTTTTATTTTTTCTAAAGAAGTCTCTTCATCCTTCGTTTGTATTATTTTAATTTTGGTTTAGAAACTAACCCGTAAATATTAAAAAACCCCTAGACATCACGCCACTAAAATCCCGCTATCTGAAGAGTCTAATTTTTGGAAGATTAATTTAGACTACCACATATATATGATAGATAAATAGTGAAATTAATGAGAATATTTACAATCCTCCATCTTTAATTATGTATGCAGCATTTTTTAAAATTATTTGAAACAATTAAATCTATAAAAATTGCTTTTAAAATGCAAGTATTGGTTACCTTTTTCTTATATGAAAGGTTTTGTGCTAAATTTCTTATCAAAGTGACCTTTTTTCTCTTCAAACTCGCATTGAGACATTTTTTAGTAATTCTGGATTTTATATTTTAAGATACTTTTGTTTCATGTTATTTTTATCACAGAAAATTCTTATTAAATTGATAATTATTTCTCAATAATTTTTCAATTTTCTTTATTTGAAAACTGTTGTTAAATATAAATTTCTAAACAGATTTTAAAAAAAAGAAATTTCATTTTTTAAATTAAATTTTCTAATAAGACAAATACAAATTTTTAAACACAATAATATTGCATAAAATAATTTCTTGCTTAATTTTTATATAACAATCAGTTTAAATGACAATAACTTTTTTAAAAAAGTTTATAACATTGCTAGAAATATACATTATCTCCTTTCTTGATAAGTTTTCTGCTATAAATGCCTTCATAAATAACAATCTTGAAATGTGAAAAGAAATTATAGTTTTTACCTCTGGTTTTGGTTGCAATAAGCAGTTTTACAATTCTTTTGAAATCGGCCCATCTGAAACGACAGACACTTTTAAATAATTTTGTTACTTTTAGTAATTATTTCCCACACATTTCATGTTTATAATTTTTTTTCATTGTTCCTCTAAAAAAATTTCAAATGTTTAGAGTTTTAATAAATATAACAATAAAATTATTAACTTAAATGATTAAAATTTATAATGGGCCAAAATTTTTATAATACTTAATGCTGATCAAAACTGATATAAAATTTAATGTCATGTTTAATGTAAAATTTTCAATACATATTTTGTAAACATACAATTTAAGTTTTAAGCCTTTCTTACAAAACTTATAATCATAAATATATATCTGTAATCATTCTCCAGGCAAGGATTTCCTAAAATTACTGGATAAATTTTACAAATATGAAAGGTAAAAAGAAATTAGAGAGGCCTGTGAAGCAACCAACACTTGGAAGTTTATTCTATAAACTGAATGACATTGCTGCCTACAAGATAAACCACTGAACATTTGCATTCTAACTTTCTATATGTGACGTATTAAAAGCAATATAGCTTTTATGAAAATACGTAAAGCTAGTAAATATGGAGTAAATAGTTTATTTACCCTATGTTCATAAAAATTTTATATGATAACTGTAAAGAAGTTCACTCTTATTTGAAAACAGTTAAAATACCATTGCAAATTTCGCTATATTGAGTTAAAAATCCCAAGATTTCGTTGTTTTCAGCTTTGAAAGGCTAAAATTCATATTTGTCAGGTTTTACTACCTCTCTGAAGATCTATGATTAAAATTTTGTAATTGTCTAGGTCTTGAGCTATTTGTTATGAAGCCTTCAAAGTATACTGCTTAACAACTGCTGCTGCTTTGACCTTGGTCCTGCACCAATCACTATGAAGGCTTCAAAGCATACCGCTTAACAACTGCTGTTAGACTAGGACAAAATGCTTACAATCAACGCTAATAGATACTTTCAGAGAGATTAAGATAGTTTTTGACCGATGAATACTTTTTTTCATCAATAGCCAAAATATAATTTCTTATAAGAATTAAGAGACGTACCACCAAAGAAAAGATTC
The DNA here is from genome assembly GCA_026289955.1 of Argiope argentata. NCBI lineage: Eukaryota > Metazoa > Arthropoda > Arachnida > Araneae > Araneidae > Argiope > Argiope argentata. The sequence goes on along the minus strand of JAOUZG010001015.1, from coordinate 254 downwards.
ATTTTCTTTATAAATCAGACGTAATCCTGATTAAGTATATAACAAAACGCTTGTTGACAATGTCTTGCAGGACTGCTTTAACGGGGGGGGTTTATGAGCAGTATTAAAGTGTTATCCGAAATTCTAATTTATGTATTTCAGCATTGATTGAAAATCCTTATCTGAATGTAATAAAATTTAAATGAAAACACTTTTAAACTACTTATATTGTGTGTGTGTGTGTGTGTGTGTGTGTGTGTGTGTGTGTGTGTGTG
>JAOUZG010001008.1:0-19818 GCA_026289955.1 Argiope argentata | reverse complement strand
ATATATATATATATATATATATATACAGTGGCTCAGTCTAAGATAGAGTCCAACATTAAGAACAAAGGCCTGATAGAGTTCGTTTTGCCTTTTTTCCCCTTCTTCTTCTTACAATCACTATATGCTGTTCACTTTTAGCAGTTCTTAACAAAGCAAGACAAATTACTATTCCCCCTGGAAAATCCTATTTTCATTACGATATAGAAAATCCAAAATATTCTGAGCTTCTAAATTCCATTTATTGTTTGACAGAATTTGGGAAATCTTCAGCTGAGGTTTAATAAATTTTCTCAAATGTTGAAGAATAGGGCAATGGAAAATATAGTGGGGAATGTCATCAAGATCATTGCCACATCTACAGCTACAATTTTTTAAACGGAATCTTTTAAGATAATGTGGGCAAAGTCCATGATTTGTAGTTAATTGGGCAAGAAATTTATTGTCAATACATCTATTTCTTTTCACCTGAGAAAAGATATTGAAAGTAAAGCGTCCTTTATCATTATTTTCCCATCTTGATTGCCATTCGTCAAATATAATTTTATGAAGACGAGTTTTGATTGTTCTTTCAGATTCTCCAAGATGATAGTCTATTGCAGGTTTAAAAGTAGCTGCTTTGGCAGCCAGGTCAGCTAGTTCGTTGCCTTTGATGCCAATGTGGGCTTTAACCCAGTGTAATGAGATACCGCCATCTACAAGACTTTTGACATCTTCTACTAAATTATTTTTGGGTGGAATTTTTGAAGAGCCTTTAATACACTAAGGCTGTCCGTGAAAAGAGGAAAATGTAAATATGGTTTAGTACGATTTTTCCAGTTTAATGCTTGCCATATAGCAAAAAGTTCTGCTTGAAAAACTGAACAGTGATTTTCAAGCTTATACTGAAACTCTTCAATTTTATCTTTGCCCTCAAAAACACAAAACGCCGCACCAACTTGTTCATTTATTTTTGAGCCATCTGTATAGATAGAGTACCGAGTTGTCACTGTAGAAGCATCCCACTGTATCTTTTCAATCTTACTGGGGTGAACCCACCTATTTTCATAATGGATCATTTTAGAGCCCTCAATTGTTTTGCCAAAAATATTGATGTCTTTATGGTGGTTTTTTATAAAATACCAAGCGGTTTCAATGTCACAAATCAGATCTACTGGTTCAAGTCCACTAATAATTTGTAGAGTAACTGTAGATGTTGTGCGAAAAGTGCCCGTTATTGCTAACAGTGCTTTACGTTGTACACTGTTGATCTTTTCTCTTTGTCTGTTAGTGCCCTTCCACCAGGCTGCAACTGCGTATACCAAAATCCTTTCCAGTGCTCTTTTATATAAAATTTTAACAATTTTACCAGATATTCCTCTATTGTATTTGGCTACTGTTAGCCTATTTAAAATTTTAGTCATCTTGCTTCCCACATGATTTATATGAGACATACCATTAAGGCTATCATCAACAATAATCCCAAGAATCTTCATATTTCTTGTAAGCTTGATTGATTTACCTGCAAAAGAACAATACGGGGGGTGTTTATAACGTCCTTTTTTTCCAAAAGGAATCAGCTGCATTTTTTCATGCGCGAAAGTAACCTTAGAGTTCTTACTCCAATCATTCAATTTTTCTAATGCCCTGTTAACCCGTTCTTGAATTTTATGCTTGCTAGTAGCTGCTACAAACAGATAAAAATCATCAGCGTACGCAATTATTTTAGTATCTTCTCCAAAATTAATTTGTAGTGCTTCATTAGCCACTAGAAGCCAATGCAGAGGACCAGAATTAGAGCCTTGAGGACATCCAATTGAATACTCTCTGTTAAACCTTTGATCGCCGTAAATCAAAAAGACTTTTCTGTCGTCGAGGAAACTTGAAACCACATTAAAAAGGTTTTAGGGACAATTCAAATTTTTCAAGTTATGTAGCACTAATGGCCACCAAACTCGACTGAAAGCACTTTTCACATCTAAAGAAATTATGACACTGTGTTTTGAGTCATTTCTTGCCTCTGTAATCCAATTTTTAACTTGAATAATTGCTTCAGTTGTACTTTTTCCAGGAATAAATCCATATTGATTTTGATGAAGATGATTATTTTTCAACAAATGATAGAATAATCTCTGTGTAATCAGTTTATCAAATATTTTCCCAAGGAAATCAAGAAGACAAATAGGTCGAAAAGCTGATGGATCTGTACCTATTTTGTTAAACTTGTTAAACAAAACAACGTGTACTTCTTTCCATTTTACAGGAAAATATCCATGGTGCAGACATCTATTATAAAGATCAACAAAAATGTTGCTATAACACTTAAATGCTTCTTTAATAATTCCTGCTGAAATACCATCCGGACCTGGAGCTTTTTTGTTATTTAAACTATTAATAGTATATTCCACTTCGAATACGGTAAATGGAGGATCATTTAGAGAATCTGGAGGAATTTGATTGTTTTTTCGTACATTTTCATGAAAAAGTGTGGCATCACCATTGTCCGAGGGGAAGTGATATTCAAGTAAAGCATCTATTGCCTCCTTAGGAGATTCGGCTAAATAGCCATCTGCTTTTCTAATTGCACTAAGTTGAAAGGATTTTTTGTCCGGATTTTTAGCCACATCAAAATGAATACCAAACGGTTCACTTGATGTCACATTTTCACACAAATTAGACCAATAATTTCTTTTTGCGTCATTTAAACTCATTTTATACTTCGCCTCTGCTTCTTTAATCAGCATTCGAAGATATTTCTTGTCTCTTATATCTTTGGCCTTAAACAGTTTTCATTTTGCTCTTCTCACCTCACTTCTGAGAACCTCGAGTTTTCTAGATCACCAATTATGTTTTTTCTTAATGTATTTCTTTAACTTGTTTAATTTACTATTTTTACAGGCAGATATTATAGTTTTTGTTATATTCTCAACATAAAAATCAAGGTTTTGTTTTCCTATATTTCGCATCTTTTGGAAGTCTTTGGTAATCAGAGATCTAAATTTTTGTAAATTTAAGTTTTCTATGTAAATTCTCTCATTTTTTAACATTTTTGGTTGTTCAGTATAAAGTGAAAAGCTTATACTGTTATGGTCGCTGCAAGTTGGTTCTAAATCAATTTTCCATTTAAAAATGTTTTCTGATAATATAGGGTCACTGATGGTGATGTCTATCCATGATCTTCCCAACGGACCATCAAAAGTTGGAGGAGAGTTTTCATCATTTAAAACGACAAGTCCTTTTGAAAAGAGAAATTCGAGTAATATACGACCTCTACAGTCTTCAAAATCACCGCCCCATACTGTACTTTTTGCATTAAAATCTCCTGCAATCAATACTCTGTCATGAGAGTGCTGTAGACAATTTTCCAGTTCAGTTAAAGTAGTTTCAATATCTTCCGAAGGTGGACAGTAAACTGAGATGATCATTAGGGTAGATTTGCGAAAAGGAATAGTAATAGCAATGATATTATTGGAGGAGAACACTTTTATTGCTTGAAGACATTTATTGTAGACTATAATACCTGATTTCAGATTATCTCGGTCAGAGAAGAAGGTTTTAACATTTGAGGGGAAACCAATTGGTTGGTTATTCTTTTGATAAATTTCTTGAATGCATGCAATACTGATTTCTTGATCTTCTGCTCTTTTATTAAGGTTTTTAGTTGCAGCAATAGCATGATGTAAGTTCAGAAAAAGGTGAATCACACATATTGGACTCTTTTAACTAAATACCCAATTTCTTTCTCGAAAATTGGGCATTTATTATCATTTGCATTATGCCTTACATCTCTATTAAAACCAAATTTATTATTTTCTTCAACACAATTAATACAATGAGGGGAGTTTTTGCAATTGACATGTTCTTGTCCACATTTAGGACAGGTCTCCATATTGGAACAATAAGTACTTATATGCCCGAATCTGTTACATTTGTAGCATTTAGTAGGTCTTAAAAACTCTCTAAGAGAGAGTCGAGACCACTCCAAATAAATTTTTTTCTTTTTCATCAAAAGCTTAAATGTTAATGGCTCTGCTTGAATAACCCAGTGACATTTGTTATTTTTTTTACTGTTTAATTTGAAGAGCACCGAAATGTCTTCTTTTTTTATTTCATTTTGCTTGCATAATTTTTCTAAGAGTTTTTCTTTGGGAATTTCAGTATCAACATCATAAATATACAGCGGGGCTTTTTCATATTGGGTCTTTTAATATCAATTTTTCCATTAAGTTGAGGATTTACCTGAATTTCTTGAAGTATTTTTTCTAAACTGGTTGGTTGGTTGGTTGATTGAGTTTTATTGGCGCAAGAGCCAAGTTTTGGCTAAGCTGCGCCAGACAAATGGTTAAAATAATTTCATTAGTAGTTAAAATCCACATATAAAAAAACAATTTTCTATGGTTTTTATCAAATTATATGAGATATATTGTCAAAGAAACAAGTTGGTTGGTTGGTTGTGTAGGGTTTATTGGCGCAAGAGCCAGATTTGGCTATACTGCGCCAAGCAAATGGTAAAATTATAAAAGATAAAAAATGTAGTCCTTTGTTCAATTAACACATGAGCAATGAGGTAAAATCAAATTAGTTTAATTAAAACAATGTTTAGAGAACAAAATTTAAAACCCTGTACCATAACAGTTTGAAACAATGATGTTAATGTATATGAACTAAAAATGTAGGTTAAACATACAGAATAATAAAATCTCATATACAAGTAAAAAAACCAATAGCCCTTAAGAACTTAAAAATGTTTGGGTGGTATTTTTCACCCACCAGGTCTCGTAATGTGAAAGAAGTCAATGTAAAAAAACAAGAACGATGAGAATTAAAAACTGGACATTCAATTAAAACATGATGAACAGTAAAAGGAACCTGGCAGCTGTTGCACATAGGCGCATTTTCTCCAAATATTAGATGTTTATGGGTAAAACGTGTATGACCTATACGGAGACGAGTCAATTTAACATCCATCTCACGTATTGGATGAACAGGCCATAAAACAATATCAGTTCTGATGGAATGCAATTTATTTCCGACCTGCAGATCCCATGACTTTTGCCAGTTAGAAGAGATGCGATGAACGATGGACCTTTTAACATCGCAGAAGGGAATCCCTATTCTAAAAAGGGTCGATGCAGATTTAGCAATCAAGTCTGCATTCTCATTTCCAAGGATGCCAACATGACTTGGAACCCAGCAGAATTTTATTTGAAACCCATCGTTTTTTAAAAGCTGTAAAGTAAATAAAATTTTTATTGCAATCGGATGCATCCGATTGTGATAGTGTGAAAGTGTCTCCAAAGCACTCATGCTATCGGTGTATATAATAAATTTACGCTGAGTTGAAGGTGATATTTTCTGGAGAGCGCACAAAATTGCCACCAACTCAGCAGTAAAGACAGAGCAAAAATCGTGAAGACGATGGCCGACTGTATTGGATTGAATTATTACTCCACAACCGACATGACCATCTGATTTCGAGCCATCCGTGAAGATTGGATTAAAGGAAGAATACCGATAGCGATGGTAGAGAAACAGCTGTTGGAAAACGACATGAGCAGTTGAGGATTTCTCGAATCCAATGAAAGGATTCAAGTACGAAAACTGTGGAATGTCCCAGGGTGGGATACTAAAAGTATCAACTGCTTTAACATGAACAGTGTTAAGGTCCAAGTCATGCAGGAGAAATTTGGTACGCTCGCAAAATGGAAGAATGTGAGAGGGACGGGCATTATAAAGTCGGCGAAGACTAACTGGCAGTGACACCTGGCTCAAGGGATGTTTCGATAAAGATTTTGTTCGAAAATAAAAAGATGCAGACAGTGTCTTTCGTCTTAAAGAAAGAGGTAGCTGGTGACATATAACATAGAGACTTTCAACTGGAGATGTACGGAATGCACCAGAGCAAATGCGCAAAGCAGAATGATGAACAGTATCTAGGCGTTTGAGGACAGATAAACGGGCAGATCCATACACCATACACCCGTAATCAATTCGAGATAGAATCATTGCCTGATAAATCCGGAGAAGTGAGGTTCTATCGGCACCCCAAGATGTTCAGGAGAGCACTTTCAACACGTTTAATGCCTTCTCACACTTTCTTCGAAGTTGTATGATATGTGGAAGAAAGGTTAACTTCGAATCGAAGATCACTCCCAAGAACCGTACTTCCTTAAATACAGGAATCGGAGTATTTTTAATTTGAATACTAGGATCCTGATGAATGCCTCTTTTTCTACAGAAGTGCACACAGCTACTCTTCTCTGGGGATATAGTGTGCCCATTGTTATTGCACCAGGATAACAATTTATTCACTGCACTTTGTAGTTGTCGCTCTATTAAATTTATATTACTTCCTTGGCATGAAATCTGCAGGTCGACAACATAAAGTGTTCCAGTAACAGATGAAGGCAAATGACTTAAAATCTGGCTCAGATGAACAATAAAAAGAGTGACACTGAGGACACTGCCTTGCGGAACGCCCTCAGATTGAGTAAAATGATTAGAATAAACATTACCAATTCGAACACGAAAGGTACGTTGTGTCAAAAAGTGTTGTAAAAATATGGGCAAGTTACCCCTAAAACCTACATTAAAAAGTGTTGAAAGTATGCCGTAGCGCCATGCACGGTCGTATGCCTTTTCAATGTCAAAAAATATTGAAACAAGGTGGTTTCGTCTTACAAAAGCATTGCGTATTTGAGTTTCCAGTAGAACTAGATAGTCGAAGGTTTAACGACCTCTACGGAAACCACTCTGCAACGGAGAGATGCATCCTTGTTTTTCTAATTCGAAAATTAGGCGAGCATTGACCATGCGCTCGAAGGTCTTACACAGACAGTTTGTAAGAGCAATGGGCCTGTAGTTCAGAGGGACAGATGGTTCTTTGCCAGGTTTCAATATAGGAATCACAATAGCTTCTCGCCATTGTGAAGGGTATTTCTGCTCTGTCTATATTCTGTTAAAAAGCAGTAACAGATTGGACAGGGAAATGGTATTCAAATGGCGAAGCATTTTATATGTGATTCCATCAGGACCAGGACTGGTATCATGGGCTTGAGTCAGCGCCGTTTCCAATTCAAACATCCTGAATTCACAATTATATGGAAGTGTACTTCGGGCTTGAAATCGCAAAGGCGACAGCTCCACCCGATTCTTAATTGCCAGAAAATTAGGACTGTAAGAATCAGTTGCGGAAACTTGTGCAAACGCTTGACCGAGTGTGTTAGCAACATCTAATGGGCACGAATGAATAATATTACCAGTTTTTAAAACAGGAAGTGAAGTTTCGTGATATATACCATTAGCAGCCTTTACTTTTTTCCATAAAAGTTTACTGGAAGTAGCAGATGTAATAGTTGAAACAAAGTTAGTCCATGATTCCCTCTGGCTACGACGTCGAATGCGGCGAGCTAGAGCTTTGGCTCTTTTAAATGCAATCAAATTCTCAGTGGTTGGATACCTTCTAAATATATTCCACATCTTTTTCTGCTGTTTATGACTGTCGCGGCATGCTTCGTTCCACCACGGTCTACGAAATGTTCGTTGGTGTGGGGAAGTTTTCGGAATAGTGGCGTTAGCAGCGTTCATTATCTTATTAATGACATTTTGTACTGCTGTAGAGATGTCTATATGTCTGACCATATCCTCATTAATAGTTGAAAGTTGGGAAAATGTATTCCAATCAGCCCGCTGGAATAGAAAACGCGGAGGACGAAAAGTTGCATCGCCTCTACCAGCATGAGATATGATTAGGGGAAAGTGATCGCTATTGTGAAGATCGTCTCCAACTGCTAAATTCAATATTGGCAGCAGTTCAGGAGAGCATATGGCCAGGTCTATACAGTGGAAACTACGTGTGGGCGAGTGGAAGTAGGTTTGCTCGTTATTATTAAGCAGACAAAGGCAGTTATTCGCAATAAACTGCTCGATCTGCTGCCCACGAGAGTTTGTACTATTCGAGCCCCATAAAGTACTGTGTCCGTTGAAATCACCGATTAAAATGAATGGTTTCGGAAGCTGGTCCACTAAGGTATCAAGATCCTGTTGACGTATGCTATCATGAGGCGGGAGATAAATGCAGCAGACTGTGACCAACGCTCGTGTATGAACTTGTACAGCCACAGCCTGAAGAGAAGTATGCAATTTTAGAGGTGTGCTCGGATATAAATTAGACGTGAAGATACAGACACCACCAGAACTGTGAGATCCAGTGTCTGAATCTTTCCGAACACAGCTATATCCGCGTAATTTGATAGGAATGTTGGGTGTCAAGAAAGTTTCCTGAACACCGAAACAAACAGGATGAAAATTATTGCAAATGGACTTTATGTCTTGAAATTTGGAGCGAAGACCACGACAGTTCCATGAGAGGAAGGTACCCATTAAGAGAGCGGTTTTGAGGAATTTTTAAATGCATTTGTTTGTGTTGCTTCATTTTCGCAACTCATTTCCAGGTCATCCTCATCATCCGATGGGTGCAGCTTAATATCGGGGCCATTTGGCATGCCAAAGATGGACGTTAAGTCCTTATGGACATTACCTTGCGTCGCAAGCCCAAGAGCGACGGAATTTTTCAATGTTGACTTTTTCAATTTTTGAGGAACGTCTTGTAATGAATGACCGCGTTTAGCAAGCTTCAATGTCAGCGATTTTTGAGATTTTTTCCTTGATTTCTTTTTAGAAATTGTAGGAGTTTCAGGCGTACTACTGATGGAGTTTTCGGTGTCAGAAGATGAAAGATTTTTTAGCTGTTTGGAAGTCGTGACGTTTTTAACACAGTTTGTGCAAGAACAGTTTGCACAAAATGACCTTTGTGCAACGGAAGCGTATGTTGTGCCAGGAGTAGGAGTTTGAGCTAAAACCTTACGCCTAGCTTCAGGATAAGACAGACTTTCTTTGATTTTTAAAGTTGTAATTTGTTTTTCCTGTTGCCAACGCGGGCAGGATCGAGAGTAAGATGTGTGATCGCCACCGCAGTTCACGCACTTTTCTGTTGCGGCACACTGCTGGCTATCATGGCCTTTTTCTGCACATCGGGCACAAATGAGTGTACCGCGGCAATTAGCTTTTGAATGGCCAAAGCGTTGGCACTTGAAGCATCTAAGTGGGTTCGGGATATAGGGTCTGACAGGTAATTTTATGTAGCCCGCATAAATATATTCTGGTAATTTTGGAGATTTAAATGTTAGGATGTGGTGTTTCGTTTCCATTATTTCGCCATTACGCCTGATGGTAATTCGCCTGACATGATCAACTCCTTGCGGTTTCAGCTCATTTGCTATGTAGTCTATAGAGAGATTCAGAATTTCCCCACATGTAATTACACCTTTAGAGGTATTTAATGATGCATGGGGGCTAACACTGACTGATACAGTTGAGAGAGCTTTCAGTTTTATTATGTTCTGGGCTTGCTTTCGAGAATTGACTTCTACTAACAAGTCACCAGATCGCATCTTTTTAATTGATGCCACTTCTCCAACAGTTGCAGTGATGGCTTTCTGAACTAGAAATGGCGATACAGTTTCAAAGGTTTCGTTTTTATCTGTGAGACGTTTAATAATAAAAAATCGGTCAAAATAGTTCTCAGAATTAGGATTAATTGGTACAATTCGACGCCCACTAAAGGGACCACGTTTGGAGGAGCCCATATGATATGAAAAGAATTCGGGTCCGACGGCACCGCCCACCACGGAGCCCAACAAGGGAAGGCAGACACCGGCCCTGGTAATACCCAACCTCGGCACTTACCTTAGTGCTAATCGGTACCTATACGCTGGGAGTTACCCCCGGGGACAGTGACCACCCTTAACGCCAAGCCCAAGGAATAACCCCTTCGCTTGATCCCTAGCAGTCTAGCCACTCAAGTGACCAGGTACCAGCCGATTGATACACCGGGGACCAACAGTGCACCACCCGTCTTTCAAATGGGTTGCCACGCACGGCCAACACGTGGGGCTTTTGGCTGTCCATGAGAAGCAAGAAGCAAACAGAGCGGCGACAGCTTCTCATGGAGAGCTCCCTCGCTTGCCGTCGAGGGAAAGAAGGATCAATCATACAGCAGAAGGCTAAGAGGAGGATAAACATAAATGGAGTAAAGATCCCTGGGAACCTCGGGATTGGGACACCCGTACTCACCTATAGTAGGTGAGCCCCTGAGGGGGTCAAAGAAACAAGATATTGGAATTAAGACGATTTAAAAATTATTAAAAAAAATCCTAGATAGAATTATAAAATCCAATGAGTTTCAAAAAATGAAAAATATTCTTGTGGGGATATGCACCCACTAAGTCTAGAAGAGTTAAAGATGATGACGAAGGAAACAAATGATTACGGTGAGAAGTAAAAGAAGGACACTCTATTAAAATGTGTAAAATGGTAAAATCAACATTGCATGTCGGACATATCGGTGTTTCATTTCCGAGTAACAAATGTTTGTGGGTGAAACGAGTGTGTCCTATGCGAAGACGAGTTAATTTTACATCAATCTCTCGCATAGGCAGAGGAGGCCACAATTCAACAGAAGGTTTAATCGAATGAAGTTTATTATGGGTCTGTGTATCCCAGTCATTCTGCCATAATTTATTAATAAAATCAGAGAAGGCTCTCTTTGCATCAGCATATAAAAGTGGACGCTGCAGAAACGAAGAAGCTTCTTTTGCAGCCTTATCCGCCAACTCATTTCCAAAAATACCGACATGGCTCGGAACCCAACATAAAATTATATCGAAACCCTTATTGCGAAGGGCATGCAAAGAGGATAAAATATCAACAGCAACTGGGTGAATTCTGTTGTGAAAATTAGAAAGGGTTTTCAAGGCACTCATACAGTCAGAATAAATACAAAATTTACGTTGAGAAGAAAACTCAATCTGCTGGAGTGCGCAAAATATGGCTGTTAGTTCAGCAGTAAACACCGAACAAGAGTTATGCAGACGGTGACTATGAAAAGGAGATCCAAAGACTATGCCACAACCAACATGTTCATCTGCTTTGGAACCGTCAGTGTAAATGGGTGTGTGTAGATTATAATGATTGCGATGGGAATTAAAGATTTGCTGAAAAACAATCGGAGCTGTTGTGGATTTGTCAAAGTCAGAAAATGGATTCAAGAAGTGGAATACCGGTACATCCCAAGGTGGAAAAACCAAATTGTCATTAATATGGAAGGTAACGTTGCTCAGGTTCGAGTCATGTACAATACTCTTGATCCTCTCACTGAAAGGGAGTATATGATAAGGGCGAGCTTCATAAAGTCTGCGGAGGGAAGCAGGAAACTCAAAATAAGAAATTGGATGGTGTGGTACGCAAAGTGTTCGAAAATAGTATTGAGTAGAAATTTTCTTTCTACGTAATTCAAGTGGTAGCTGATGACACAGAACATATAGGCTCTTCACAGGTGAAGTGCGGAAAGCACCTGAGCAAATTCTTAAGGCGGTATTATGAATTGTATCCAATTTGCAAAGAACAGAAGGTCGGGCAGAGCCATATACCATGCATGCATAATCAATGCGCGACAAAACAACAGCATTATAAATGCGAAGGAGGGATGTGCGATCAGCCCCCCAAGATGTGCAAGATAAAACCTTGAGAATATTTAAAGTATTTTCACACTTCTTCCTCAGTTGCAAGATGTGAGGGAGGAAAGTAAGCTTCCTGTCGAAAACCACTCCTAAAAACCGCATTTCATCAATAACAGGAATAGTAACATTTCGTATTGAGATGACGGGATCAAGATGAATGCTCCTCTTTCTACAAAAATGGACACACTTACTCTTTTCAGCAGAAAGTTTATGTCCATTTTTATCGCACCAATTGACCAATTTGTTGACAGCATTTTGTAATTGCCGCTCAATTAGTCGCATGTTACATCCCTGGCATGAGATCTGCAAGTCATCGACATATAATGTTCCGCTGACAGACAGAGGTAATTTGTTTAAAATTTCACTAAAGTGTAGCATAAAAAGTGTGACGCTGAGGACACTTCCTTGCGGAACACCCTCAGCCTGATTAAAAAAATTAGAATAAAAATTTCCCAGCCGTACTCGAAACATTTGAGTCGACAAAAAACGTTTGATAAAACTTGGAAGGTTTCCTTTAAAGCCCAAGTCAAAAAGTCTTTTTAAAATACCATACCGCCATGTTCGATCATACGCCTTTTCTATGTCAAAGAAAACGGAGACAAGGTGATTTCGACGAACAAACGCATTGCGAATTTGAGTTTCTAATTGGACGATGTTGTCAATAGTTGAACGTCCTTTACGGAAACCACTTTGTAGCTGCGGAATGCAGTTTTTTTTCTCTAATTCAAAAACAAGTCGGGCATTTACCATTCGCTCAAGCGTCTTGCAAAGGACACTAGTTAGAGCAATTGGTCTGTAGTGTAGAGGGTTTGCAGAATCTTTGCCCGGTTTTAATATAGGAATCACGAGAGCTTCTTGCCACTGGTATGGGAAATTTTGATCATTCCAGACTCTGTTAAACAGATAAAGGAGATTGGAGAGCGACACCTCATCTAAGTGGCGAAGCATATTATACGTAATTTTATCTGGACCTGGGCTAGTATCATGAGTTTGAGATAAAGCTGAAATTAATTCTATCATCTTTAACTCGCAATTGTATGGAAGAGGCACGTGGGCATGAAAGTTCAAAGAATATTTTTCCGCACGATTCTTAGTTGTGATGAATAATGAGTTATAGCTCTCGACAGCGAAATTTTGTGCAAATGTCTGTCCAAGAATATTAACGACTTCCAATGGATCAGAATGAGTCGTACTTCCTATTCTAAGAACAGGGACAGTAAAATCCCGATAGACACCATTTGCTGCCTTCACCATCTTCCACAACTGTTTACTTGTAGTACAAGGAGTAATTGATGATACATACTTTATCCAAGAATCCCTCTGACTTCGACGACGAATGCGACGAGAAATGGTTTTGGCACGTTTGAAAGCGACAAGATTTTCTGTGGTGGGGTACCTTCGGAAAATGTTCCAAAGCTTTTTCTGCTGTTTGTGGCTATCGCGGCAGGCTTCATTCCACCAGGGTTTTCGGTATTTCCGAGGCCGTGGTGAAGTTTTAGGGATTGATTTGTCCGCGGCACTTATTAAGCATTCAGTGATGTTTCGTACTGCTTCCGTGACACATTTAGCATTCACCATAGACTTAGTAATTTTTGCTAATTGTTTATAAGTAGCCCAGTCTGCTCGCTGGAATACATACCGCTGAGGCAAAAGTATTCTACAGCCTCTATCAGCATGAGAGACAATCAGAGGGAAATGATCACTATTATAGAGATCATCTCCGACTTTCAAATTCAAAAACGGTAGTAACTCTGGAGAACATATGGCCAAATCAAGAGTATGGAAGGTATGTGTGGGTTCATGAAAGTATGTTTTATCATCCTTATTAAGAAGACAGAGACAGTTATCAGCTAAAAACTGTTCAATCCGTGGCCCACGAGTGTTTGCACTTCCTGAACCCCACAAGGAACTATGTGCATTGAAATCACCAAAGATCAAAAATGGTGTTGGATTGGTTGGTTGGTTGAGTGAGGTTTATTGGCGCAAGAGCCATATTAGGCTATACTGCGCCAATCAAATGGTAAAAGATAAAAAACACTCGTTTGTTTAATTAACACAGATATATTAAGGAAAAAAAGTGTAAATATGATTTTAAAAAAATTATTACAGTGAAACTTTAGAACTATGTGCCATGAAAATTTGAAATAATGAAACACGAGCTTAAAAGGAATGTTCAACAAAACCAGAAAAGTAAATACTCTATATATAAGTAAAAAACCCAATAGCATTTAAAAATTTAAAAACATTTTGGTGGTATTTCTCGCCCACCAAGTCTTGTAATGTTGGAGGCGAGGTAAAAAAACGAGTACGATAACGATTAAATACAGGACATTCAATCATGATATGAAAAACAGTAAATTGTACTTGACAATTGTTGCACATGGGTGCATTCTCCCCAAATATCAGATGTTTATGAGTGAAGCGCGTATGCCCTATACGGAGACGAGTCAATTTAACATCCATCTCACGTATAGGGTGAACAGGCCAATAGAAAATATGCGTTTTTATAAAATGTAATTTATTTTGGGTCTGCAGATCCCATGAATTTTGCCATTTAAAATAGATGTAACGATAGATGGATCTTTTAATATCGCAAAAGGGTATTCCTATGCTTAAAAAAGTAGTTGCAGTTTTTGCAGCCCAGTCCGCCTTCTCATTCCCCGAGATGCCGACATGACTCGGTACCCAACAGAAAATTATTTCAAACCCATCATTTTTTAATAATTGCAAGGTGAATAAAATTTTAATGGCAAATGGATGCATCCGATTTTGGTAGTGCGAAATTGTCTTCAATGCACTCATGCTATCGGTATACAGAACAAATTTACGCTGAGTAGAGGTTGAAATTTTCTGAAGAGCAAAGAAAATTGCCACCAACTCAGCAGTAAAAACAGAACAACAATTATGAAGACGGTGGCTCAGTGTTTCAGATGGAAGAATGATTCCACAACCAACATAATCATCTGATTTAGAGCCATCCGTAAAAATGGGCACAAAAGAAGAATACCGAAAACGGTGGTACAAAAAGAGCTGTTGGAGAACAAAAGGATCTGTTAATTTGTCGAATCCAGTAAAAGGATTCAAGAACGAAAGCTGTGGGATATCCCAGGGAGGCAAGCTATACGGGTTGGTAGCTTTAACACGAACAGTGTTAAGGTCTGAGTCAGGCAGAATCAATCGGGCTCTCTCACAAAAAGGAAGGATGTGAGAGGGCCGGGCATTATAAAGTCGACGAAGACCAACTGGTAATGAAATTTCATTCAGTGGATGCTTCAGCAAGGATTTTGTGCGGAAATGAAATAAGGCAGACAGTTTCTTTCGTCTTAAAGAGAGAGGTATCTGGTGACATATAACATACAGACTTTCAACTGGGGAGGTACGGAACGCACCAGAGCAAATGCGCAAAGCAGAATGATGGACCGTATCCAGCCGCTTCAAGACAGATAAACAAGCGGAACCATACACCATACACCCGTAATCAATTCTGGAGAGAACTATTGCCTGATAAATTCGTAGAAGGGAGGTACGATCGGCGCCCCAAGATGTTCTGGACAGCACTTTCAAAATGTTTAACGCCTTCTCACACTTTCTCCTGAGTTGTAAAACATGCGGGAGGAAGGTGAGCTTTTGATCGAAAACCACTCCCAAGAAGCGTACTTCATTCACAACGGGAATCGGGGAGCCTTTTATTTGAATATTGGGATCCTGATGAATGCTTCTTTTGCGACAGAAATGCACACATCTACTCTTCTCTGGGGATATAGTATGACCATTGTTATTGCACCAGGATAATAATTTATTCACCGCACTTTGCAATTGTCGTTCTATTAAATTCATATTGCTGCCTTGACATGAGATCTGCAGGTCGTCAACATAAAGTGTTCCAGTAACAGATGAAGGCAAATGATTTAAAATCTGGCTCAGATGAACAATAAAAAGAGTGACACTGAGGACGCTACCTTGCGGAACACCCTCAGATTGAAAAAAATGATTAGAATAAACATTACCAATTCGAACACGAAAGGAACGTTGTGTCAAAAAGTTTTGTAAAAATATGGGCATGTTACCTCTAAAACCTAGAGTAAAAAGTGTTGAAAGAATGCCGTAGCGCCATGCACGGTCGTATGCCTTTTCAATGTCAAAAAATATTGAAACAAGGTGGTTTCGTCTTACAAAGGCATTGCGTATTTGGGTTTCCAGTAGAACGAGGTTGTCGAAGGTTGAACGACCTCTTCGGAAACCACTCTGCAGCGGAGAGATGCATCCTTGTTTTTCTAATTCGAAAATTAGGCGAGCATTGACCATGCGCTCGAAGGTCTTACAAAGGCAATTTGTAAGAGCAATCGGTCTGTAGTTCAGAGGGACAGATGGTTCTTTGCCAGGTTTTAATATAGGAATCACAATAGCTTCTCGCCATTGTGAAGGGTATTTCTGCTCAGTCCATATTCTATTAAAAAGCAGTAACAGATTGGAAAGGGAAATGGTATTCAAATGTCGAAGCATGCTGTATGTGATTCCATCTGGACCAGGGCTGGTATCAGGGACTTGAGATAGCGCCGTTTCCAATTCAAACATCCTGAATTCACAATTGTATGGAAGGGTACTCCGGGCTTGAAAACGCAAAGGCAACTGCTCCGCACGATTCTTAATTGCCTTAAAATCAGGACTGTAAGATTCAGTTGCAGAAACTTGGGCGAAAGCTTGGCCAAGAATATTAGCAACATCCAATGGGCTAGAATACATTATATTACCAGAATTTAGAACAGGAAAAGAAGTTTCAGTATAAATTCCATTGGCGGCTTTTACTTTTTTCCATAAAACTTTACTGGAAGTGAAGGATGTGATAGATGAAACATATTTTATCCATGACTCTCTCTGACTACGACGCCGAGTGCGGCGGGCTTGCGCTTTGGCTTTTTTAAAAGCAATCAAGTTCTCAGTCGTTGGGTACCTTCTAAATATGTTCCAGAGCTTTTTTTGTTTCTTATGACTGTCGCGGCAAGCTTCATTCCACCATGGTCTACGAAATTTTCTTAGACGCGGGGATGTTTTTGGAATGGTGGTGTTAGCGGCGTTCATTATTGCGTCAATAACATTTTGTACTGCAGTCGAGATATCTGAATGATTGACCATAGCCTCATTAATAATTGCAAGTTGGGAAAATGTATTCCAGTCTGCCCGCTGGAATAGAAAACGCGGAGAACAAATAGTCACACCGCTGCTATCAGCATGGGAGATTATTAGGGGAAAGTGGTCACTGTTATGAAGTTCGGTCCCAACTGTCAAATTCAGCATCGGAAGCAGTTCAGGAGAACATAAGGCTAAGTCAAGACATTGAAAAGTACGTGTGGGAACGTGGAAGTAAGTTTGCTCATCATTGTTGAGCAGACAGAGACAGTTATTATCAATAAACTGTTCGATCTGCTGCCCACGACTGTTTGTACTATTTGACCCCCATAAAGTACTATGCCCATTGAAATCTCCTATTATAATGAATGGTTTGGGAAGCTGGTCTACTAAGTTGTCGAGATCTTGTTGGCGTATGACGGCATGAGGCGGTAGATAAATACAACAAACTGTGACCAAAGATCGTATATGGACCTGCACAGCCACAGCCTGAAGGGATGTATGTAGAACAAGAGGTGTACTCGGATAAAGGTTTGAAGTGAAAATACAGACACCACCAGAACCATGAGATTCAGTGCCTGCATCTCTCCGAATACAGCTGTAACCACGTAATTTAATAGAAATGCTAGGCGTCAAGAATGTTTCTTGAACACCAAAACAAATAGGATGAAATTGGTTGAAAATGGACTTGATATCCTGGAGTTTGGACCGAAGGCCACGACAATTCCAAGAGAGGAAGGTACCCATTAAGAACGTTTTTTGGAAGGAGAATAATGAAATGCATTAGTTGGAGTTGCCTCAGATTCGCAACTCATCTCCAGTTCCTCTTCATCTTCTGAGGGATGTAATTTTATATCTGGGCTACTTATTTTGTCCCCAAAAATGGATGTTAAATCTTTGTGAACAATACCTTTTGTCGCCAGCCCAAGGGCGACTGAATTTCTTGAGGATGATTTCTTTAATTTTATAGGTAGTTCGGCTTGCGAAAAGCCACGCTTAGCGAGCTTTAATACCTGCGAGTTCTTTAGTTTTTTCTTTGGAGCTTTTTTTGAAATCGATGGTTCAATTTCATGACTATCTGGAACATCTTTTGTAGATTGCTCTGAATCGGAATCTGATTTTTTTCCAGGAGGATTAATTTTAACTGTTTGTTTCAAGCAATTTTCACATTTACAGTTTGAGCAGAAGTTTTTTTGTAATATTGAAGCATAGCTGACACCAGGTGCAGGTGTCTGGTTGGTTGGTTGGTTTTGTGGATTTTAATGGCGCAAGAACCAGTTTTGATCATACTGCGCCATACGTATGGTTAAAATATATTAAAAAATATTATGCATGTAAAAGTTAAATATTAAAATGCTTTATGATTTAAATGTTTGTCGCCTCTTAAAAAGAAACAAGATCCTTAAATTACAAAAATTGTAAAAGATTAAATAAAATGGTAAATATCAATAGCTTTTAAAAATTTAAAAATATTGCCATGGTGGGGCTCACCCACTAGCATTCGCATGTCCAGTGATGAGCAGTTAAAAAACTGTATACGGTGAAATCTAAAATTAGGACATTCAATTAAAACATGATAAATGGTGAGATTTACAAGGCACTTTGAGCAAGTAGGAGCTCTTTCGCCGAATAAAAGATGTCGATGAGTTAAGCGGGTATGGCCAATGCGGAGTCTAGTCAATTTGACCTCGAGCTCACGCACTGGAAGAGCCGTCCATAATGTAATTGTAGGTTTGATATAATGCAATTTGTTATTAGATTTTTGATCCCATGATTCTTGCCATTTAGAATGAATAAAATGCGTATATGAATTCTTCGCATCGTCAAATGGCACATCACGATTTATAAATAAAGACGCTGTTTTCGCAGCGTTATCAGCCTCAACATTTCCCATTATTCCAACATGACTCGGAATCCAGCAGAATAAAATCTCATAGTCTCAAGGCTGTAGGATGAATTTGATTATGAAAATGAGATAGTGTTTTCAAAGAACTCATGCTGTCGGTATAAATACAAAATTTGCGCTCGGTAGAGAGAGCAACATTTTGTAGAGCATAGAGAATTGCCGTTAATTCAGCAGAAAAAACGGATAAAGAAGTATGCATACGATAACTAAGGGTTTGTGTATTAAAAACGATACCACATCCAACATAACCGTTGGACTTCGAACCATCAGTGAAAAGAGGCATATGAGTCGAATACTGACAGCGATGAGAACTAAATAGTTTCTGAAAAATTACTGGAGCCGTTGTTGGTTTCTCAAATCCATGAAATGGATTTAGAAAAGAGAATTGAGGGATATCCCAAGGAGGAAATAGTAATGGATCATGTGTTTGAATAATTACATCGTGGAGTTCCGAATCTTCAAGGAGTAATTTCACTCTCTCACTAAAGGGAAGAATGTGAGAGGATCGAGCAGCATATAATCGCTGAAGGCGAACAGGAAGCATCAAAGAGTGCAAAGGATGTTTCTTGATTGACAATGCACGCAAAAAATATTGGACGGATAATTTTTGGCGTCGTAAATTTAATGGCAACTGGTGACAGATAATATACAGACTCTCTATTGGAGAAGTTCGAAAAGCTCCCGAGCAAATTCTTAGGGCAGAGTGGTGTATGGTATCCAGTCTACGTAGAACTGAAAGCCTTGCAGACCCATACACCATACAACCGTAGTCAATGCGTGAAAGAATAACTGCCTCATGAATTCGAAGTAAAGATGTACGATCCGCTCCCCAAGTGGTTCTTGATAGCACCTTCAGAATGTTCAATAACCTGTCACACTTCTTCCGCAGATGTAAGACATGCGGAAGGAAAGTGAGCTTACGGTCAAATATTATTCCCAAAAATTTCAATTTATCTACAACAGGAATTTCGACATTCCGAATAGAAATTGCAGGATCCAAATGAAGACCTCGTTTCCTGCAAAAATGAATACAACGACTCTTTTCGGCAGAAATAGTGTGTCCGTTATCATCACACCAGTCAATAAGCTTATTTACTGCAATTTGTAGTTGTCGATCTATTGAACGCATATTGCTGCCTTGACAGGAGATCTGGAGATCATCCACGTATAAGGTAGTTTGAACAGATGAAGGTAAAACACGAAGAACTTGACTAAAATGCAGAATAAAAA
>JAOUZG010000991.1:16231-26450 GCA_026289955.1 Argiope argentata | reverse complement strand
GATTTCAACATGAATATCTTAAGAAGAATGCATTTTGCTTTGTAATATGGATAATATTATTTTTTTAAATTTATTTTAAATATTTTTGTCATACAAGCATGATTTGCCACATATAGGTATATTTATGCTTTTGTTTTTCTAGAATATATCTTAATTCATATTTAGTATATATATATATATATATATATATATATATATATATATATATATATATTCAGTGAGGAATAATGCTATATAATTGTTGCTTTAATGAATCAGAGATTTGTCCCATCTCATAAAAAGAGAATATCATTTATATAAGGCATTCTAATTTAAATAACATTTCGGTAATTACAAAATCCACTAACTTATTATTCATAATTCAAAAAAAAGAAAGAAAAGAAAAGTGAATCTCTACTGAGCATTCTTTATGACATTAGAAAGCAATTGAAATTATTTCTATAATACATTGGATTACTATTTAGTCCACCTTATAATTTACTTGAGTAAGGTGGACATATAATACTGATATTATAATTATACAATTCTGCATCATTGAATGTATGGAGAGAAATGGAGATAAGATGGTAAATTTTCCTAAATTGAAGAAATTTCTCTGAGAATGAAAAGTTACCCTTATACTGTGAGTCAATAAACACCAGTCATGATGAGTATTTGACCATTTTATTTTATAAATAAAAAACGTTCCAAGAAAACAAAAAAAAAATTATATGACCCCTCGATTAGTCTTGCGATCCGATACTAATGTACTAAGAAATTCCACATCCTGTATAGAAGCTATATAAGCTTAAGGAATCGCGTAAACTTAGATTCTCAACGAGTTTCGACTTCAAAGTGAACTCTAAAAGCACCCAGACTGCAATGGCGTTGTTATTACCAATTTTAATAATAATTTTGATTACTGTTTGAATTTCTGATTTCTGATAGTGTTATATCACTATCCTTTAATTTTTTTAAATATTTATTTTGTGTCCAAATATGAAATAGAAACACAGTTTTCTTGAGCATATGTATATAGTTATGAATTTTGCGTAAATTAGAAGTAAATGTAAATAAAAAATAATGAATTATTTTGTAAATATTTGTAAATAATTTAATTATATAGAATGAATTGTAATGGAATCGCGCGTTAGCGAGAAAAGACCGTTCTGAGGGTTTTTACAAAATATGACCGCCTTATTTGACTAATTTGGCGATGTAGGTATATTGATGACGTAATGAGGTCGAGAAAGGTTTCTGCTGCAAGCTAAAATGTGTAGCAGAAACTAAGAAATAAAGATTAAATACAATAAATACTAATTAATTTTTTGAGTTTTAAAAAGTTCTGAATCCCAAGGGTTATAGATAAAACATCCTTTAAAAAATAGTTTTCATTTGTATTATAAAATAATGACGTGAATAAAAATACCTTCATGTAATATAAATTATATATTTAAAAAATAAGTTCTAAAATAAATATTTTATATCTTTAGCCTATAACTCATAGGCGTTTGAAGTAAATTATTTTATTCGTAAATGATGCTGATTTTAAATTTCTGTATTTACGAGAAAAAAATCGCTCTAACAAAGGAGACTTACTTCGAATTTTGTGATTTCAACCTCAATAATTATTAATTAACGTAGAGATTCTTTTTGTTTAAGATTACATTAATCTAAAACTCCAATAATAACGCACTAATTGTAAATTATTCTGCTCCTCTGTATAATTTCGATTACGAAAATGACGCAATTTCCTATGCTATTCACTTAGCAACGCTTTAAACACAAATAGATAAACCTCATACTGCCATTTCGAAGATGGAATGAAATCCCATCAGAGAAAAATTACACGCTCGGTTATAAAAAGTTTTATTAATGGCAGCATTTCGCAACAGGAAAGCTACTCTTAATACAAGCATCATCGAAGAAACGCCCATTCGACAGCCATTTTCGCTCATTAGATATAATTTCAAACTATAATTTTAAAGTGGTACATTCTTATTGAAAAATAGCTGCCTTTGGCGACCAGTCGGTTCGCCAATAATAATACCGACTAAAGGGTTAAATCATAGACTACACACTGTGAATCAACATGTTTGGATATAAGCAGCACTTCTCTAAGGAAATGCTACCGGATTATGTTAACCTACGGAGACAGAAAACACCATAGCTTGGTAGCACAAATTTGATATACGTATAAATAAAAATTTTAAAGTGGTAAATTTTTATTGAATTCGAATATATTAAAATAATGTATCTTAAATTCTTTTTTTGTTTAATTAATATTAACCCGTTTCTACATAGAAAGTCAAAATAAATAAATAAATAAATTTTACGGAAGTTTTAATATTTCCTATAATATCATCGGCAATATAGTTTTTACAATTACATATTGGTGTGGTTTTTGAAAGGCTTGAAGGGCTAAAAATGTATTCAAAGTTAAATTTGTGAATAACTAACATCTTGTTGATGGCATACGTTTTCCACTTCTTCAGACATTTCTAGCTGACAAAAATTTCATAATATATTTTTAGAAAAAGAATAAAATTAATTCATGGAAATTAATATTCCATGGACCAGTGCCCTCTAACGGAATTACCAAAAGAAAATTGAAAGCGGTTGAGAGCGGTTGATAGATTGAAAAATATGATTTATTTATATATTTTAATTTAATTAAATTTTTTAAAAATTTTATTTAGAGCTTGTGGTGCATGAAATAGTGATAAATGTAATGATTTCCACTAAACATATATTCCAATAATATATTTTTTCCACTATATATCTATTCCACTATTATGTGTGATATCCAATATATATATAAATATATTCTACTATTCTGTATCCTTTTCACTAAATGTATATAAAATTCGCTGACTAGTTTCGTATATACGTTAGATTATATACAAAATTATAAAATATGCTACTCGAGTTTTAATAGTTTAGCGGTATTACTGGTTAGTAGCGTATAATTTAGTCTTAGATAGCTATGATAAACTAAAAGGGTGAAGTCTGGAAATTTTTATTTTTCAATAAACTAAGCAAAATATTTTATATCTCTCCATAGTTAAAATCACTTTGAACGAAATTCTACTAATTACTCTTAATTATCCGATAAATATTATTTTATTAATTGTATTATTCAAAAAAAAAATCTTTAAATACTAATTTTATGACGTTAGAGCTTTATTGCGCTCGTCCAAACTAGTTCGTTTTAAATTTTAACTTTCCCTAAATTTACAAAGAGTTTATTAAAAAATCGAATACTCGAAAATCCCGAAAATCCATATCAATTCCTTTTTTACAATTTGTTTCTCGATTATAACGTGAATACCAGCCAGCCTAAAAACCTGCTAAAAAACGCAATTGATCTCGCCTTATTGACCCATCGCAATTCCTGTAGTGTTTCAGATCATTCAGTTGGTGCTAATCTGAAATAAGGGTCCGTCAAAGCTGTTGCTAGAGCAAATTGTTTACATAAATACACGCAAATATTGTATAGATATAATAGGTAAGCATTTTTATTTATTTTAATTTAATAAGCATAACTTTCCCGAAAATGTTGTCAAGTGGAAAAAATATATACACCTTTTGATTTGCGGTGGCAGTTTAAAAATGTGATATATATATTTAAATAAACATGAATTTTTAGTATACGTTTATTCAATGCCACAGTGAATTAATTTTAACACATATTTTGATATAATTCTTATAGCCCAGTGAACAAATCAAATTTTAATGTTAAATATTATATATGTTATATATGGGGGGAGGCATGAACACTTTAGAAAGGTTAAAGTGGGGCATGCCACAAAAAAGGTCGGGAATCACTGGTTTATAACGTTAGACATAGAAATTGAATTTATTTCTATGATTAATTGGATGAAAAAGGACGTTCGTCTATGTACTTTTATTATTTATGTAGGAAATATATTGCTAACATTCTAATTATGGGATTCTGCATCTATAACTGTATGACAAGGAAAGAAGAAACGACGTAAATATTTCATAAATCGAAACGGCAACCTTGAGAATGAAAAGCCACCCTTGAACTGCCAAGTCAATGAATAACAATCATGATGACCAATTGACCATTTTGGATACAAGAATAAAACGCCTACAAATAAGACGAATAATATGACCTCTCAATCGGTAATGGCGATTCGAGCATCCTTCTAAAAATGTCCATGTCCTGTAAGGAAGTCGTAAATCTTATCTCCACTTGAAGAGACATATGTTCGAACATTGTTACTTCTGGCCAGTGGTGAGACGGATCTTTCCTTTGCTACGCATTGTGTTTCTTCGGCTTTGATGTTACCCTTTGGACTTGAATGTAGTCAAGTAATGGAGAACACATGCGTTTGCGGTCTTTTGAAGAAGGAAACCGTGTCAAAACACCAAATGCAGCTATTTCTTCTATGGACCACCCGAACTGGTATAATTTCCGATAATGAACAACATATGCGTGTTACGACCCTTTAAAGAAAGAAGTACTGAAACCTCCATATGTGAATATTTCGCCTAATGTGAAGGTTCTGTTAAGGGCGTGGAGTGTTTCATTTTTTCCCAAGGTTAACTGCTGACCACTGGAAATATTTCTGAAGAGTTATTGAATGATAGGCATTCAGCGCACCAATGTGAACCTGAAAGGTGAAGTTTTACTGAGGTTAAAATGGAAGGTTTCGAAGGGTACAGACGACGAGTCGAGCTGATGCCACAACGAGACCAGCTGATCCTACTTGAGACTGGACAAGTAGTCGAGATGATCCGAGACGAGCCGAACTGATGAGTTGTGAGCTGAGCTGAAGAGCTGGAAAGTTGAAGAGATATCACGTGATCTCTAGTTTATTGATTAAAGATCTACCGGAAGTAATCCGTATATCTCTTGGGCTACTGCAGTAGCTGGATAGTCGTGGAACTATTATCTCAGATGTAAATATTTCTCAGCATATTAAGCTAGAGAACGTTATTTTTTGTCATTGTATAAAGCTGTAAATATAACGTTTGTGTTTAAACACTACCCGTTTATTTGATTGACCAGGATCAAGTAATTACAGTCCTGATATAGAGACTATATAAGCAGGGAGGTTATATGAACATAGATTCTCTATTTGGAATGTAGACTTCAAAGCGAAATCTATCGGCACCCTGACAGCAATAGCACTATTATTATAAGTTTTAATAATAATTTTCTATTAAGATTTGCATCGCTCCTCGCAATGACTGGGGAAAACAAAAATAAACAAGTGTTGGAGCAGAGGCCTCATTGCGAGGAAGCATACAGGAAGGGAGAGCCCTAATAACCGAGTTAAAGAAAATATTTAGAGCAATTAAAGATATCCCGGGAACTCTAGCTCTATTGCAACAAAAAGACATGCTTGGAAAAAGTTGAAGATACTTGTCGAAGCAATTAGACCATAAAAAAACCACTGCCTAAACTGCTTTCTCCCAACTCTGGCACCTTTGTTTGCTTTTTCAGACATGACTGCATTAACCTCCACAAACTCCCAATGAACTGATCCTGAAAACCCTCAGTACTGATAGGCTAACTGTATTTACCTTGTTTTTATTGTTGTTGCTGATCCCCTTGGTCTAGACCCCCTAGACCAAGTCCAAAAGATCGTGTCGCACCAAAACGTCAAAAACACTCTCGCTCTCATCCGACAGTTGCCTCTCAGAGGCACCGATACAAGAAATAATATGAGAGGGAGAGGCAATAGCCAAGTAAGGGCAAGTAGAAAAGGCCCTGTTAGGACCGTCGAAGACCAGACTTCAAAAATGGCCAGACCTTGGCCTTGCCAAGGCAGATTAGGCAATATTTATCATAACAACAAGATCTATCTTGTACTTACTATTTAAAATATTAAGTTAAATTTGATTTTAATTGTTTTTGTTTTTTGTTAAGACCTAGCACTAGAACTACGAACCAATCAAACCTACGACCCGATTGCATCATTTATTTATACCATTTCTCCTTAAAGTCTTATTTAATATTTTACGATAATGTCATGGTTTTTATTAAATTTGTGTATAGAATAATATTATAAATTATTTTGTTCTTACGCTTCTAATTTTCAGAAATAACTATGTGTTATATCTATATATACAAACCGGCCATTTTGATCGGTCATAAAAATATCATGAATACATGTTGTGTATTCTCGGAATTTTTTATGTTTATATGCAAAATTCCCGGAATTCAAAAATTCTAATTTTTCTATTTATTATGGATATGTAATATATTGGTAAATATTAAATCTGTAATATGAAGACTCTTTCTACAGTCAGTCTGTAACCTCTAAACTGATAAGTTATCGGAAATCGTAACCTATAGCCTATATAAAGTTTCAATTTAGAATCTCACATTATTCTTGCACACATTGTAAGTGGTTTGTGATGGAACATTTTTTTTCATCATCAGAAAGGGAAATAAAATTTTAAGATTCTTTAGTTAGGAGATTTTACCCTGAAAATGCCGAGACGTTTGAAAAGAACAAAATTTCTTGGAGATATACCAAATATATGCGAAGATGAATCTGAAGTTGACTGTAAATCAACAAATATTTCAAAGGTTCAGTTTGAGAAAGGGAAAGTCTATGCATCCTTAAACAGCGATAGTGAAGTAGAGAACTTATTCGAGGTACGCAAAAGAAAAAGTGTAAGATTGCCGTCATATTCCGATGAGAGTGAAGATCAATAAACTGAAATTGCTTATGATGGAACTATTTGTTATGTAGTTACAATAGTTCAATTGAATATATTTTATTTAGTTTAAAATTAAATTATCTTATGAATTTATAGTTTTATTTCTTGAATTCTACTATTTTGTTTCCTTAAACAAACAAACCGGTCAAAATGACCCGTTGGTAGAAAAAGGCATATGGTAAATCTTCGTGTTTCTAGTGTTAATAGTAAATTCCTGCATCTGTAAAAAGTAATATTCCCTTAACCTCTTGGTGTTTTTACATTTTTCCTATCTGGCGAAACGTAAAAATTTTCAGGCATTCATCTACAAATTATGTCGAACAGAACATTCAAGACTTTGCCCCTAGGCGCTTCCAAACAGCCCCCCCCCCCCACATCATTGCCATTGGCATTAATATTTTCATTTTTTATTTCTGCAAGCGTTGTATTTACATGAGTTTCATCTACGTTTCCTTTTGTGTCCCCATAGAAATTCAACTTAAAAATACCACTTTTAAAATGCAGATTTAAACTATATGTAATAAGCTTTCTCCAGTTAAATTAATTTTCACCCAATTTAGGGTTACATTTAAAAGCAACTCTACAAGTCTGTGACGCTGCATTTATATTGAGATGTCGGCCGGGATGGCTTGGTTGGTAGAGTGTTGGACATGAACTCCTTAGGATACGAGTTCAAAACTCGCCTGTCAAAAGATTACCTTAGTGTGTGGCGATTTGAGCTCGTTAAATCCGTTCGTGATCGCAAAGTCTTCCTGCATATCGAGAGTAATATCATTGGGGGTCAGGGGTCATCTCTCTATGTCCGTGGTCTAAGTTACGATCTGAGAAGTATGAATGAATTTGCATGAATGCAGTCCGCCCCCTAAAAAGGGTTGTGACGTGTGCGTAGCAAAGTCTTACTCATGGCCGTAGATGGCGCTACTTGTAAAACAAAGAGATGCATTTCTTTAGCTTAAAATCTTCTTGTCGTATCAGCGGGGGCTTGTCTACATCAAGTGACATTAGTCTCAACACACATACATATAGATTTCGGATAACATTTTAAAGAACACGATCTGGATATTTTAAATGTTAATATTTTTCCCGAATATTATTTATTACCAATGTTTTATTAATTCATTTGTATTTGCCAAATACAAGCCCCGCTGAGACATCAGCAGATTTTAAGCTGAAGATACTCGTCTCTTGTTACAAGTAGGGCCAAGAGTACGACTTTAACTACACACTCATCACAGTCGCTTGAACAGACCCTTTTTACTGCTGGCGCAGTCACACATCTCACCGATAGCACACAGAACAACCGTGCCCGAACCGGAATGGCCAGAACACGAGAAAGACACGCTACCTCTGAGCCAGAAAGCTGGCACTTTTTCTTTCATTGTAACTTTATATTTAATGCGTTCGATCATTTACCACGAGATTTAATTACTCATCAACAGTAACGTCTGATTATTTTTAAGATGGTACGAAAATTCCAAAAAAATATGATTAGACACTGTAAAGACGTGAAGGACTTATTTTTGTCAACCTCCGCAGAACGATGGTATTATCTTTGACCGCCAGATGGCACGGTAGTAGAGTTTAACTGAGAGAAAGATTTGCAACGAAGAGCGTCGGTGGATGAGGAAACAGTAGTCTGTTCGAATCTCTAAAAGTTCTTATTAACTGGTCAGTTATGTACTCTATTTTCTACTACCTTTTGCGTAGTTTATTTATTGAGTGGTGTTATTCTTTCCTGTGTTGTGATATCCTAAAGAAAAATTAAAAGATGCCCAAAACTTGTGGTTCATCTTTTCAGCTTCAGTACAACATTCTAGAAGGAACTTTGCAAACTATTACTCACATATATAGCTGTAAATTATTTTTAATTTCATATTTTTGATTAAGTTAAGCATAATTCAATAAATATTGATTTATTTAATAATTTTTTAAAGTTCTGAATCCGAGGGGTTATTAATTAAATTTACTAAAAAATTCATTCTCTCTAGTATTAATAATGATGTGAAGAAAATGTTAATGATGTGAAGAAAATTACTTTCATAGGATTTAAATTCCATATTTTAAAAATAAATCCTATAACTAATATTTTATATCATTAGCATATAACTCACAGGTATTGGAAGTAAATTATTTTATTCGTAAATGATGCAATTTTTTTAAAAACTTCATGTATTTACGAAAAGAATTCGCACTATTAACTCAGATTTATTTTAGATTTTATGGTTTCAAATATGAAATTAACGAATTAAAGAAGGAATTTCTTTTGTGAAAGGGTAATAATTATCTAAAATGCATTAATTGTCTAATTATTCTATCTCTCCGATTTTGATAAAGACAATGAAGTTATTAACCTTCCTATGAAATAGGGTCACATTAAACTCTAACAGATACATTTCCTAGAACGATTTCGAGAATGAAGTTTAAGTCAGAACCTGTAGCCTACTACACTGGGAAATAAGATGTTTGAACATTCGCAGCATTTCTGAGACGAGATTGCTACGGTTATGAAAACCTTGACCTGACTAACACATCACTACGTGGATGGTTTGACGGGCGCCTAGCTCCGGCAGGGGCTTATCCCCGTTCTTGAAACAATTGCTAGCTGCATAACGAGTGACAGAGTACTTGAAACTCTGCGAAATGCCATCTGAAGTACTAACGCATCACTACTTGTGGCTCCCATTACATATAGGCACATATTAAAATTTTAAAGGGGTAAATTTTTATTAAATTCGAATATATTAAAAAATATAACTTAAAATCTTTTTTTTTTGTTTTTAATTAATGCTAACCCATTTTTACATAGAAAGTCAAAAAAATAATAATAATAAAGAGAGAGAGAGAGAGAAAGATTTGAAATATCTTTTTTCTTTTGAAAATAACAATTCAAAACTACCATGTCATCAAAATATTCGAAAGCGATTTAAATTAAATAAAACATTTAATGGTTTAATTGTCAGGCATACTCAAATCAACATACATTAATAATATTAGAGGTCATAAAATGTTTCTATTTTTCTGGACTGTCATCAAGCTTAGACAATTTCTCTGACTCATTTTATTTCAAGGACACACAAGGAAAAACGAAAGTCTAAATACATATTAATTGGTTTCGAGCAAATATGTCAAAAAATAATAAAGAATACAGCTTGGGTATTCTAAATCATTACGCTTGAATTTAACAAAAAATACTGTTTTTATAAAGGGATAGAGGGAAAGGGATATTTGCAATGGTTATAAAAGGAATTGAATGATATTTTTTATATTAGCTATATCTTCGACAATATAGTTTTTATAATACATTGAACGTTTGTGTTGTCTTTGAAGGAGTAAGGGCTAAAAATTTGATTCAAAATTAATTTTATCATTCGCTAACATCTTGTTGATGGCATACGTTTTCCACTTCTTTACACATTTTCAGCTGACCAAAATTTCATAGTATATTTTTAGAAAAGAAATAAAATTAATTCATTATAATAAAAAACGTACAGATCAGCGCTCTCTAATGGAGTTACCAAAAGGGAGTTCATAGTATTTG
>JAOUZG010000991.1:0-11231 GCA_026289955.1 Argiope argentata | reverse complement strand
GAAAAGTTGCCCTTAGACTGCAAGTCAATAAACACCAGTCATGATGAGTATCTGACCATTTTATTTTGGAAAAAAAAAAAAAACTTTCCAAAAAAAAATGATATGACCCTTCGATTAGTAGCGGCGATCCGCTACTAATGTACTAAAAAAATCCTCATCCTGATATAGAGGCTATATAAGCTTAAGGAATCGCATAAACGTAGATTCTCTATGCGTTTCGACTGCAAAGCGAACTCTAAAAGCACCCAGACTGCAATGGCTTTGTTATTACCAATTATAATAATAATTTTCTATTAAGGTTTGCATTTTTGATTTCTGAGTGTTGTATAACTTTCAGCTATGTTTTTATAAATATTTATTTTTTGTCCAAATATGAAATAGAAACACGGTTTTCTCGAGATTATGTATATGGTTATGAGTTTTGCATAAATTAGAAGTAAATGTAAACAAAAAATAATAAATTCTTGTGTAAATATTTGTAAATAATTTAATTATATAAAATTACTTGTAACGGAATAGCACGTTAACGAGAAAAAAACGTTCTGAGGGTATTTACAAAAAATGACCGACATATTTGACTAATTTGGAGATGTAGGTATGTTGATGACGTAACGAGGTCGAGAAAGGTTTTTGCTTCACGCTAAAATGTGTAGCAGAAGTTAAGAAATAAAGATTTGTTTTTAGAGAGCATTCGAGGAAGCCCCAAACTTGTCTAGAAAGAGCACGCTGTTTCTGAAATTGGATCGCCCACTTTCATGGGACGCTATTTAAAAGCCGCAGCTTAACGAGGAAAATCAGAACAGTTAGGAAAACGATCCACAATAGTTAACTGAGCTTGGGAAAGCATATTTTAAATAATTATTAAACTTATTTTAATTAGTATATAAAAAGAAATAACACGACGTTTCTAAAATTGATCCGCCCACTTTGGAGGGACGCTATTAAAAAAGGTGTTTGTTAAGGAAGGGAATCAGAATAGTTGGGAGAACGAACGTCGACATTTGGCTGAGCTTGAGAGAGCCTCTTTTCTCTTTGACCTGTATTCTGAAGCTTTTCTGTTAACTGCGATTAATGGATTAAATAGAGTTATTTCGCTGTAAATTTTGTAGCATGTGTTACTAATATTTAATAAGCATTTTCATAGATATAAAAGTCTGCATCTTCGCATATGCTTGTGTGATTATAAATATGTTTATCTAGCTCATATATATAAGATATTATTTTTAGGAATACTATCTAAATATTTTAAATGTTAATATTTTTTAGAAATATTTTTTATTGTCAAATGCTTCATTAATTCACTTCTATTTATTCTACATAGTAACACTATATCTAATACATTCGGCCATTCATTACGAGATCTACTTACGCATCAAGAAGAATGCCTGATTTCTTTCCGATGGTCGTACAAAAATCCCTTAAAAATAACATACATAATATATAAGGAGCTGCCGAAAATACTACTCATATATTAAACTTTAATTTTTTTTATATTTTTAATCAAGGTACGTTAAATACAATAAATACTACTTTATTTTTTGATTTTTAAAAAAGTTCTGAATCCCTGGGGTTATAGATAAAACATCCTTTCAAATATTAATTTTCTGTATTATTAAAAATTAGAGATGTGAATAAAAATACCATCATGTAGTGTAAATTATATATTTAAAAAATAAATTCTAAAATTAATATTTTACATCATTAGCTTATAACTCACAGGTGTTTGAGGTAAATTATTTTATTCGTAAATGATGCTGATTTTAAATTTCTGTATTTACGAAAAAAATTCGCTCTAACAAAGCAGTTTTATTTCGAGTTTAATATTTTCAACCATAAAAAATTATTAATTAACGGAGGGATTCTTTTTGTTTCTGACTAATATTAATCTAAAATGCGGATAATAACGAATCCATTATATGATTATTCTCAACCTCTGTATAATCTCGATAACGATAATGACTAAATTCCCCATGCCTTTCAATTAGCTTTGTTTTATTCACAAATAGATATACCTCCAAAAGCCATTTCGAACATGAAATTAAAGACTGTCACAGAAAGACAACTCACCTAAATATAATAAATTTATAAAATTGCAGCATTTCTCAATAGACTTACTAAGATAAATCATACAACAGTAGTGACGTGAACGCTTCTCAAGTTAACGGCGCTCATTATATATAGTTCTAAACTATAGTTTTAAAGTGGTACATTTTTATGCAATATAAATATATTGGAAATTGCGCATTGAAATCATTTTGGTGTTTAATTAATGCTCATTCTTTTTGAGTGGGATGCCAAAAACGAAAAGACAGGGCTTTGAACATTTTTTTCATTCAAAATTAAGGATACAAAAATTAAAAATAAAACTGCAAGCGATTTATATGAATTCAAATATTTCATGGTTTAAATGTCATTATTACGGGGCTGGTGCCATTAACTATGGAGAGAGATAAATTATTTTACTTAGAGTAGAGTTAATTCGCTGTAAATTTTGTAGCTTGTGTTGCGAATATTTAATACGCGTTTTCATATACAATATAGTCTGTATCTTTGCATATACTTGTGTGAGAATTATTCGTAACAATATTTATAAGTATGTATATCTAGCTTATATATATATACGATATTATTTTTAGAAATACTATCTAAATATCTTAAATGTTAATATTTTTTTAGAAATACTTTTATTATCAAATACTTCATAAATTCATTTGTATTTGTTCTTCATTGTAATACCATATCTAATGCATTCGGTCAATTATTACGAGATCTACTAACGTATCAAAAGGAATGCCTGATTCGTACAAAAATCCCTTAAAAATATGCATATGTACTATTGTAGGAGCTTTCCAAAATAATACGCATATATAGAGCTTTAAATTATTTTATATTTTTAATCAAGGTACGTTCAAAGCAATAAATACAAATTTATTTTTTTATTTTTATAAAGTTCAGAATCCCAGGGGTTATAGATAAAACCTCCTTTAAAAAATTAATATTCATTAGTATTATAAAAAAATGACTTGAATAAAAATACCTTCTTGTAGTGTAAATTATAAATTTTAAAAATGAGTTCTAAAATTAATATTTAATATCATTAGCACAAAACTAACAGGCGTTTGAGGTAAATTATTTTATTCGTAAATGATGCTGATTTTAAATTTCTGTACTTACGAGAAAAAAAATCGCTCAATCAAAGGAGACTTATTTCGAATTTTGTGATTTAACCTCAATAATTATTAATAAACGGAGAGATTCTTTTTGTGCAAGATTATATTAATCTAAAATGCCGATAATAACGCACTAATTGACAAATTATTCTGATCAACTGTATAATTTCGATTACGAAAATGACGCAATCTCCCATGTTATTCACTTAGTAACGCTTTAAACACATATAGATATCCCTCCTACTGTCATTTCGAAGACGAAATGAAATCCCATCTTCGCCAGGATATAAGAAGCTTTAATAATAGCAGCTTTTCGCAACAAGAAAGCTGCTCCTAAAACTCACCCATTGAAGAAACGGCTAATTAAAAAGTGTTTACGCTCAATACATATAGTTTCAAACTATAATTTTAAAGTGGTGCTTTTTTATGGAATATGAATTTATTGGAAATTGCGCATTGAAATCATTTAAGTGTTTTATTAATGTTAATTCTTTTTTGAGTGGGATGTCAAAAACAAAAAGACATTGAACATTTTTTCTTTCGACAGTAAAGATACAAAAAAAAGTGATTTAAATGAATTCAAATATTTCATGGTAAAAATAGTCGATATTATTTTTTCAGCGGCCTGAATATTCAAATCTACAGACATCAATAATATTTGTTGTCAAAAAATATTTTCAGTTTTTCTAGACTGTCATCACGCTTAGACAATTTCTCTAACGCATTTTTCCATATATAAGAATAAATATATATTCATTGGTTTCGATCAAATATGGCAAGAAATAATAAAGCATGCAATCTAATAATCTACAAGGATACAAGGAATACGGTTAGGGGCCCCGGCGCCCGAAGGGCGCCATCCCCGATCGGCAAAACTTAAAGTCCAGAGTTACGTGGTTTGTTCTGAAGTGCGGGAAATTTTCCGGGATGAGCTTTCAGTAGTAATGAGCACGATGGCAGCTCGACCATTGAGGTTGCTTGAATGAAGGTGGGCTTGTCGGATAGCAGTTTCTCGGTACGTTGTAGGTGCGGCTTGAAATCTAATAATCTAAATTATTATTTTGAAATGTACAAAATGTAATGTTTTAAAAAGTGGTTTGTGTTCTGTATAAAGCGAATTGAATTATATTTTTGATTTTGCAACAATATCGTTGGCAACATAATTGTTACAATCCATTGCACATCGGTGTTGTCTTTGAAAGGGTAGAATGGCTAAAAATTTTATTAAAAGTTATTTTTTTTTGAGTTTTTTACATCTAATCGATGGCAGATGTATTTCACTTCAATACACATTGTTAGCTTTAAAACAAACTCGTTGGCAAACAAATTTCAATTTAAAATATTAGGAACTTATTGTGAGATGCTATTTTTAAAGTCAGGTAAGGTTTTTGGATCGTCACGACTTACTAGATGTTTTAAATGTCCTCAAAAGTCATATGGATTCAGATCTGGAGAAAGGGGAGGCCACAGATCACGAAAGTGATGGCTGATGACACGTTCTTCTATAAAATGGATATGGAGAACGTCCTTTACACAATTGGCTTGGAGACATTTAAAATTTTTGCGGGATAATCTAAAAATTTCCCCCGCTTTGAAAAGCAGCATCTCACAGCATGTTCTTACTATTTCCCAGAACACACTACGGTCAACTGTTGAACGCGCTATCTTATGATTCCAGATGGTAGTGAAAAATAATGGCCGTCATATTGAACATTGTCAAAAATATGCTAAATGTTTAATCCCTTCGAAACACTGCCCCTGGTGGTGAAATTTTGAATTTTTTTTTATTCGCTTACACAAATCCTTAACCCTTTATTAAGTTCTGTATAAAATTCAATAACTATCTGAAAAATAATTTATCTTGCACATAACTTTAAAGTAGGCACTTTTAATTATGGGCACCGTCCATATTTTTAGAGGAATAAAATTAATTCATTGAAATAAATATTGTATCATCCAGTGCCCTCTACCGGAATTACCGAAAGAGAATTGAGAGTGGTTGAGAGCTAGAAATGGCAGGCTAAAAATGAAAATTCTAATATATATTTCAATTAAATTCAAATATTTAACATTTTAATTTTTATTAACATTTAATTATTGTTCAATAACTATCTGAACAATAATTTCGCTTGCACATAACTTTAAATTAGGCACGTATAATTATGGACACCCTCCATATTTTAAGAGGAATAAGATTACTTCATTTAAATGAATATTGTATGAACCAGCGTCCTCTAACGGAATAACCGGAAGAGAGTTGAGAGTGGTTGAGAGCTAGAAATGGCAGGCGGAAAATGATAATTCTAATATGTATTTCAATTAAATTAAAATATTTAAAATTTTAATTTAGTGCTTGTTATGTGTGAAATAGCAATAAATTAGATTTGAAATAAATATATTCCGCTTTCTAATGGAGTATTTTCGCTTTTATGTTAGATCATATATAAAAAAATTTAAAAATTATTTAATTCAAGCATTAATTAGTTTTTTGGGCAGATCGTAACATTTCAAATTTTCGCTTACGGATTGTTTTATTTTTCGCCTACGGATTTTTGTTGACGCCGAAAACATTATCCCAAAAACAATATCATATTCGGACAAGATAATAAAAACTATCAGTCGTTAGATGATTGCAAAATTTTCTTCCATTAATTCATCTAAATCTTGTTCGGTTTAAAAACCAATTTATTATATGGTATGAAATGCAAATTAAATTGTTA
This sequence comes from Argiope argentata, assembly GCA_026289955.1. NCBI lineage: Eukaryota > Metazoa > Arthropoda > Arachnida > Araneae > Araneidae > Argiope > Argiope argentata. The sequence continues at coordinate 5,341 of JAOUZG010000991.1, read as the reverse complement.
ACCAATTGAATTTATCATGTTCAGAAATAATATTTATCTAAAAATCATATAATACTATAAATATATTTTTATCTTTGACTTCTTTGCCCCAATAATTTGTAAAATTAAGAGAGCAATTCCTTCGACAAAAGATGGTGCCAAAAGTGCAAAATTATTAAGAAATAGGAATAAATTAATTTAGCAGCTACAACAGTACAGGCATTTTCTCAGTTAAGGTAGCACTTCCGCATCAAAGAGCTGCTTTTTTATCAGGTTCTTGCACCCATACGAGGTTGGTTTAACGAGGCGCCCAGCCCCGGCTGGGGCTTATCCTCGAACTTGGCAGATGCAGCATGTTCCGTGGCAAACAGTAGGCTGGCCGGGACTGGAGAGGTACATAGAGATACCCACAATGGGAGGAGGCGTGGTGAGGAGGAGAGCTGCTTTGCTATTGGCCGGCGGAAAGGTTAGGATTTGACTATAAAAGATCTGGGCATTTAATTTTTTTTTTCTTATACCTCGGTCTCATCCTCGACTAAAAGTTAACTTTCAGGAAGCATGTTAAATACAATGCCGACAAATTCCGGGCTAAGGTCCGGGATATTCCTCCTTTGATCGGCCAACACTCCCACCTCTAACGCAGCAATAAATTCGGATTTTACAAACAAGTCATCCTGCCCATTCTTACGTATGCCGCTCAGATATGGGGACTTGCTTCTAAAACCTACAAAAAGAAAATTCAAATACTCCAAAACAAAGTACTGTGTATAATCACAAATGCTCCTTGGTATGTGAGAAACGAAGTTATTCATAAGGATCTGAAAATAGATATTATTAACGATTACATCACAAAACTTGCAAGAAATTTCTTCCTCAAATTAAAAAACCACTCTAATCCTACAATGCCAATCAAGGTGATTTTGCTCACTGCTTTGGCAAGCAGCACTGCCCTTACGCCACCACCAAATGGGCGCTCCCGGTCAAACCACAATAACGCCTTGTTCCGTTCATGTAGGATTCTTTTGTACTCCTCATCATTCTTTTTTTAACTGAAATAATCGTCACCTTCATGCCATCTTCACCTCACCCGGTCCAATGACCAAACCTAAATCGCTCTATAAGCATGTTTTTCCCAGGGCTTCCAAATTAGGCGCCATAGTCTTTCAAACTGAGTCGAAGTGCACTTTCACTGGCACTCAAAAATTACCATCTAAATTCAGTCATTTTCTTTTCTTTTTACGGATTAGCGTTTTGATTAAGTGAACCAAAAATGATAAAGAGTTTTTTCAGGGGCTCAGTTGCAGACTTCATTCCATTTATGGCATTTTTTAGATTAGTTATAGACTTGGGATAGCATTTTGATTTCGTTAAGAAGGTCAAACATAGCTGAAATATCGGACTCATGGCTGTTGGAATTATTTGCAGTGAGGGAGGGGAGCATTATTTAGGTTCTCTGTTTTCTGTGGTAGATTTTATTTGAGCATGTTGGAGAATGAATAGTTAGGTTTAACAAAATTAGAGTTGAAATAATTATTCCTGTTGTCTTAAGGGGATGGTAGTTTGGGGACAGTCGCGATATGCTGCTGTATGGCCTGGCTGGTTGCAGTTAATGCAAATGGGGTTATCATTTTTTCCCTCTGAGGACAGCTTCTAGTTTGGTGGTCCTGGTTACATTTAAGGCAGCGGTGCTTAAGGGCGCAATTGCTTGAGACGTGGCCGAAAAGATTACAATTATAACAGTGTAACGCTTGTTATAACGAAAAGATTACAATTATAACAAGCGTTACAGGTGCCTTGACGATAGTGTCAAGGCACCTGTAACGCTTAACTGTAATTTTTAAGTAGTCGATATCATTTAAATTGCAATTTCATCAGTTAGATCATTTTTATTTAGTTCCACTAACAATATTGGTAGGGGTCTCCTGGTTTTTATTTGAAATAACCTGACTATTTTGTTAACCGAGAAACCTCAGCTCTTTAGTTTAGTTTCTAACACTTCACACGTATATATTAGTGAGAGTCCTTTAATTACGATTTTGACCGGTTTCTTGGATTTGGGTTGGATTAAGTAGAACGCCAGTTCATTTCCCTTTTAAAAATTCGTGATTATGGTTAGCTAATGGATCAAGAAAAACCTCAATAAAATTGTTGGTTAGTACATTATTATTTAATCCAAAATTTTCATTAATTAACTTAAGAACTTTGTCACAGTCATTAGTTAATTTGAGCATTAACGGAGGTATTTTGGTTACGGATTTGGGGGGGGAGGTAACTTCCTGTGTTTCGAATTCTTCATTATTTAGAAAATCAAATCTATTGGAGGTAGGAATTTCACTAGTACTTTGGTTAGTTGTTGGGGCTTTCGCCGATTTTCTTTTTGGGGATAATTTAAAATATTCGACAGGTTTTTGCATTTGGCAGCCAAGAGTTTTAAAAGATTCATGCTCACCCTGTAGAGACTGCAACTCCTTTTGCTTGATTTTCATATCATTGACGCCATCTGTGTATAAAAAGCAGTCTTTGACAGAATCTAGCCCTAAGAATCTAGAATCTAGCCCAGCTAAGAATAGAATCTAGCCCAGCTAAAGTTGGAAAAAAATGGGATAATCAATCTTGTGTTGGAGCTCAGAAATTTTCAGTTCGATATCACGCTTTTTGACTCAATTTGCACATGTACTGCAGTCGAAGTTTTCAATGGGTAAGCTAGTGGAAGGCGAATCTGAGCAGTCTTTTAGCTGTCTTAACTCCATCATCAACGGCCCCCTTCCGAAGCTGATCCTTAATAGGACGAGTCGGTGGAAAGGAAGACGATCTCTGATCTAGTACCCATAGTAAAAGACTCTTGGTCCGAACATCTCTGCCATTACTGAAGACAAATTAGAAAATTTAACAGAAAATAGAAAATGAGATACTTGTACCCAAGAATAAATATATTTTTTATATATGGGCATAATTGAATATTATAGTGGTGTGTGCTTCAATATCTTTATAAGTTAGTTTGATAAAAGCGCATAAAAACCAAATTATTGTGCCCATCTACATAATTTGGATATTGAAAAAGACTTGCTTTTCCTCTGTCTATGAGATGGCCACCTTTAATGCAAAACTAGAGACACGGTCCTTGTCTATGAGTTCTCCTACACCATCTTCGTACGCCGCTGTTAAACACGATGTTTGGATAAAGTGCCGCAAATCGATAGTGAAATGCCGCGATTACATGTAGATATTTGTGAGAAAGTACATATGAATGTTGCAATGAACTCTCTTTAGATATCGGCACAAACTGAACTTTTAAAGTGGTAGAGTTTTATTAAATTTGATAGACATTGAAATCTTTTTAATCTTTCATTAATGCTAATTCTTATATAAATATAAAGAAAAAAAGGAAGAGATTCGGCTATTTTTTTCTTGGTCAAGGATTAAATAATTGATATTTCAAAAATTCAGAATTCACGATGTGTGTCAATATTTTATAAATAATGTCTTGGAAAAGCATCACGGCCTTACACGAGATAAAATTGTTTATTCCAGTTTGCATCGATACTCTCTAATACATTTATTAGAAAATAGGAACGAAAGTTTTGAGCAACCGAACTGCAATTTGTTGCTTGATGTGTTCGAAGTTTCTAGGGATGCATATATATGCATTTGAATGCAAAATATGGAAAATATTCTGAAAAATTTCTTATCCAGTTTAAGGATCAATCATGTTAAAGGATTTATTTTTGAATGAATGGAAAAATGAATTCTGCAGAAAAAAGCTGCCGTAAGGAAAAATAACGGCTCTGTTGTCAAATACAAACAAAGAAATTTGCATATCGAGAAGGAGTATATAAAATTCCTAGTGCGTACTTCACAACAGCGCCATTCATTCCTTGCAATAAGAGAAAAGGAAACTACCTGTTAACAGTACGTTCTTGACTATCGATGTGCTCTTGATTGTTGTCCATTGTTCTTCAACAATGAGGAAGACATCTATAGTAAAATAAGTAACGAATTCAGGTTTTTTTCCCAAGCCAATAAAGTTAGACTTAATATATATTCATTAATTTTTTATTTAATAAAAACTAACTTTCTCCCCAAAAATCTTCATTTAAAAATCGATAATAAGTTGTGGTGATTGCTTATAAGCCAGTTAATATCCTTCGAGCTGAAGGGTCCCTTTTGCTTGATCGTTATGTTACTCGGCTGCTAACCATAAGATTCGGAGTTCGGGTCTAGCGCTATCCACTAATCACCTACAATGATAACCCGGCGACCGACCTTGGATAAACGCAACCTTCGCACATTAGCTACGTTTAACTGTTATGGCGCCCTCTATCGGCGACTCATAGACCTAGAATCATATTAAATACAACAGTTGTTAACATCACCAACAACGCTTTACATAAGTATCGTTCGCCAACTCACTGAAGGGATACTGTGTGGTGATTGCTTATAAGTCAATTAATATCCTTCGAGATGAAGGGTCCCTTTTGCTTGATCGGTATGTTACTCGGCTACTAATGTATAAGATTCGGAGTTCGGGCATAGCGCCACCCGCTACAAATCACCTACAAAGTAATGAATTCAGTTTGTTTTCCCCCAAGCCACTAAAATTAGGTTTAATATGCTTTCGGCTGATTAGTTTAAACGATTCTGTTTATTTTCTTGATGTTTGATGCATTGGGAATTACAAATTATTAATTAAAAATTTTTTTTGGGGGGGGGATTCATTTTGAAGCACTTTCGAGTGAAAATAATATAGAATAAAGAAAATTAGAAATGTCTAATCTGCCTACATGTTGCTTCATGGGTACATTATATTTTGTGTATTCTGTAATTAAATATTAGATCTAATGATTTATGAACAAAAACATGTTTTTACAAAACAAATTTCAGCAAACAAATATGCCCAAAATATTTTTGTATCATCTTATCCAACATTACTTTGTTTTACAATCGGTTAATAACTAATATGTTCGATAAAAAATAGTTCCTTAGAAATAAAATCGTTTCTATAAGTGAGATAAAAAAATTATCAAATTGTGCTGAACATTAAATGATGATTCGTATCTTTTCTTCCCATATTTTATGTTCTCACGGAATTCTCTTTATGTAATTAAACAATTAGTCTTATTTTCTTGCAATAGAACATAATTTTATTAGATTTTGTTCATCATATTCCCGATTTAAAAATGTATATCAAAATACAACAAACAAAGATTCTGTACACATCGATTTCAAAACCACCATTTACTTTTTACTTATTCTTCTATTCAGTTATGCTATTACTTGATATATTATCAAGGTGAGAGCATAATGTTCTTTTGATTTAATAGATGATAATGATAACGTGTACGCTTTACAATGGAAAAAGGGG
>JAOUZG010000984.1:0-10204 GCA_026289955.1 Argiope argentata | reverse complement strand
TAATTGTCGAGAAAGGCTATAACTTTTTTTTTATTTTATCAATAAAATTTTATTTTATCAATAAAAATCACAAATTAAAAAAGATAAAATCTTTTTTTAAAAATTTGTTATTTTAATCATGTCAATATAAATTTGAAAAGACGGAACTGTAAAGTTTGTAGGGAATAAATATTAGAATTAACAAAGGATTTACTACAATGATTTCAAATCTAGAAATATTTGTTCTCTATATGTTAAAATAATGCCTTTAAGGATATTTTCATAATATATAATCTATAATCATTTTGTTTAGAATTATATGATTTGAACAAAGTATTTTGAAAACTAGTTTAACATAATACAAGGAAATAATTGTCCATATATATTATCTGATAAAATATTTCATATTAAGCTATTGAAGGGAGTTTAGAAGCTTAATAAAATTTAAAAAATGTAATGAAAAGAAGTTAAAAAAGAAAATAACTTTAGAAGACCAAATGTCTTTTAAAAAAATTAAAATAAGAAAATGTCAAAAACATTAAAACAACACTTTTTGAACTAGACAATTACCTGTATATGTCTTAATCTATACAGCTTTAATTTTCAATTGAAATAGACGTCATTAAATCTCTATTCTTTTTTTACCTTCCGATTCCATCCAATAGTTTGTTTTCAGTGCAAATATTTTAAATACCACCTATTCTAAATAATCTTTATCTTTATCTTTATCTTTATCTTTATCTTTATCTTTACTTATAATAAAGCACAATGTGTGTGTGTGTGTGTGTGTGTTGGCGATGTACAGGCCAGACCGTTCGACCTACAGCTACCAAATTTGGTATATGTATACCTTGGGTGCCGAGAATGTGCACCTCGGAGCCCTTTTTTGAATTTTTAATTAAAATTTTAATTAATTAAAAAATAAGCCAAATTTTGACGTTTTTTCGCCATAACTTCCGAAAATATTACAGCTCAAAATTGATTTTTGCATCAAGACAAAGCTCAAAAAATTAGCTTTTCAATGGTACTGATGTTTTGACCTACAAATTAAAACTCTATTTTTAATGAATTTGTAAACATTTAATTTAATCGTTTTTTCTTTCAACAATTTATTTCGCATAAAATAAAAATAAAATGTTATCTTCTCGAGGATCTAAAAATAATAAGCTTTTAATAAATGTTGCCATCACATTTTCTGATTTAAAAAAAGTTAATTACTACCAAAAATAAAGCAGAAAAATATAATTTTCGTCACGTGATTATATGAAATGAAATAAATGGGAAATGTGATATTTTTTAAACAATAAATGCAAGAGAAACTTTTTATTGATCGTTTGCAATAACAAAATTATTAATTCAATTAAAGAATTAAATTAAATAAAAACACAAAATAAAAATATATCGCAAAAGTGCGACAGTTAAAACTAAAAAAGAATTTTTAGAAAAGCACCAAACGATAATCTTCTGAGAACGAAATTAATTATTTAAAAGCAAGAAATTTTAAACGTACTTGAAAAAGACGTCATTTCAAAAAAACGGCGAACAAAAAGCAATTGATAATTAGTAGTAGTAACATATTTTTGAATTCGTGATTTTTAAAAATTTTTAATGCAATAAGACATGTTTTTAATTGTTACTTTTACTTATGTGATGTAGATATTTTTTGCAAATCAAAGAATTCGCCTTCGTGATTGCAATTTATCTCCGCATTTTAATGAATCATGCGATATAAAAACGCATCTGCTTTCAACGAATCATCCGTAATATTAAATCTATACTGATAAAAGTAGATCAGCTATTTGTAAACGCATGTTCTTTCAAACAAACTTCTTTCAAACTTCTTCAAACAAACAACAACTTCTTTCAACGTAATAATTAACAATGCAAAATTTGTAAAAGCATATAAAACTATTTTTTACCCGCTTATTTCGGCGGCATCAATACTTTCTACCAAAACAATATCATGTTCTCTCACGAGAAAAAAAAATCAACTATCAAACTATCAAAACTATCTAACCAAGGCAATTTTATGTTCCCACATGAGAAAAAATAAATTAACTATCATTCCACTTAAACATAAAAATTTTCGGTACGTGTCTGCAAAAAATGAAACAAACATGAAACATGATATTTTTGGAAAATAAATGGATGGAAACGTTTTTTATAATATTTCACTGTACATATTTTACTAATTCAATTAAACAGTTTTATTTAAGGCAAATATGACTTAACATCTACAAGGCATCTTCTGTAATCGGAGTCCAAAATCTAATTTCTTAATTTTTTGGGGAGAGACATAAATCTCTTAACAATTGGTCTAAGTGAAATATATAATTAGTAGATTCAGGGAAAAAATGCTGATGAATTAATTTTTTTTATATATCATCTGCTCTGTGAATCATATTTAACAAAATATTCTTGACACAGTAAGTCCTTAAAATAAAAAAAGTGGTACTCCAACGAACTAAATCAATCATCAAAGCTGATCGATTTATGAAAGTTTCAATATAACTATTCGATAAAAACTGGCGATTTCAGATCACTTTATCAAGATATCAAAAAAGCCAATCAGAGTTACTCTAGAATAATTAGTCTAGATTATGAAATGATAAATTGTTCTAAACTTGAAAGTATTGATAAAGAAGATCAGTTCTGAATAAATCAGCCAGATTCGAAGAAGATAGAAATGTTTATTTATTTATTTAGGAGTTGAAATATCAAGAATATTTTACAAATATGACTCTATAAGACCAAAAGAATTTAAACCATAATTTTTTGAAATATATTTAAAAACCTAAAAAATTTTTATTATTGAGAACATTTATATGCATCTAAAAATAAAATTAAAAACTGAAGGTTTCAATTAAGGTGTGAAATTTTTGCTAAATAATTTCTTGAGATCTTATAAATTATAAAAAATATAAATGTTTCAATTTCTGTATTGAACATAAAACTTCAATGTCGAACTACTTTGCTTTCAGTTCTTAGTTTTATTAAACGCATGCTTGAATTGAGTAAAAACTTCTTCATATTAAGTGCACTTCCATCATTTCTACTTTAATTTAAAACTGAATTTTACGTGCTCTGATAGAAAATCAGAGAGAGACGCAGAGTTCAAAGATAGGACTGCTTAAGGCCTACATAATAGTATAAGTTAATTATAGGACTATCGAAATTTGAAGCTTAAAAATATTTTGCTGAAAAACTTATTATGAGACCAAGTTACATTAAAAGAATTGATTTAACCCTTTAGTCGGCATTAATACTGGCGAACCGACTGGTCGCCAAAGGCGGCTAGTTATCAATATTTTAAATCTAAGTGAAGTTCTCTATAAATAAATGACTAATTAATAGGAATGTTAAAACACAGTAATCTTTTTATCAGATAAATTGTGTAATTTTATATCTAATCAATAAATGCAATAAAACACTTTCAAAGAAACTAGCTTGAAACTAATTATACATGAAAAGATGCACATTTGAAATTTTAATAAAGTTACAAAATTAAATGCTATTTCAAATGCTAGAGCAATGTTATTTTAAATTTAAAATATTATTATTAACAATTCATTCAAACACAATCAGCGTACAGTTTTTAAGACAAGAATAGCATATTATTGCGGAAATTATAACAACGGAATTGAAAATAATAATTAAATTTAAAATAAAATCCTACATCATAAATATGAGAAAAACCGTATATTTGCAGTCTATCGTGAATGGTAATTAATTAATATTTCTTATTTTATGAAATCTATTTGCATTCCTTGTGGTATTTGACTAACATAATTTCGAAACATCAGTATATGTGAAAATTGAATGTGAGTTTTGCGTCATTATAAATTGAATTAAGTACAATTTAATGTAATTAGATGCTTTTTCTGTATTTTAAATAGAGTCCATTACGACATTCAATGAATATGAAATCGTTTTTCAACATTCTTCATCATTTTCTTAAATTAGAACTAATTAAATTGTCAATTATTAATTCTTAAATTAAATGAAATTTTTTGAATCGGTAAAAATGAGAAAATATTAATGAGAGTGAAAACGTCAAAACTTTAGAAAGAAAAAACAATGAATGTTTCTTTTTGTTTCGATATTGCGTATTATAAACAAACTAGTTTATTTTATCGTCTGATTTAACACTGTAACGGATAACAAAACTTAGAACTTTAAAAAATGTAATATAAAAAATACATAAAAGATAAAAATTTCTTTATTTTCAATACACTACTGCGATAAATCAATATTTATCCGGTTTCATTAAAAATATATACAAAAAGTATCTTCAAACTTTTATTAAGCACTGGAACTACTTCCCAAAACATGTGGAACTTATTTTATCGCCTGAGATTAATTTTCTTTAAAATGATATCCAAATTTTAAATTCGTTAATTTTCCAAAATGGCGAATATAATGAAGCAAAAAATATCTAGTTCAAATTGTTTAGCGAAGTAATTCAAAAATTATGACAACTGGCTACGAAAAGTCTTTAAACAAAGCTGTTTATCAAAAACATGTGTTTGAATGAAAATAAATAAAGAAAGAAAGGAGAGAATCTGTCATAAATATATCTTGGCTTGTTATTTATTAATTTATTTTCTTGTTATCTTTAGATTTTGATAAATCAAAACTCAATTAAAAATATTTTCAAACATTTATTACACAATTTTATCACTTCTGTAAACATCTGGCAACAATCATGAATTTACTTTATTTTATCGTCTGAGAATAAATTTATGTTTAAATTATATCAAAATTATAATTTCTAAAATGGTTCATATAATTGAGTAAAGAATATGCATCACATTTTTTTTTCGTAAAGATGTTGTATAGACAAAAAATTTTGAAACATTACAAAACATCTATAAAGAAAGTGTTTGAATTGGAAAGAAATCTTTAAAGAATAAATAGTTTCTCTCAAAAGAAGAATAGAATCGAAAGAGAGGAGAATAATTAATATTTATCAAATAAATATTAATTCAATTTTCTATTATTTTTGTTCCAGATAATTCAGCATTGAATAGGTATGAAAGAAGAAAAAAATGTTTCCTTCGATAAAACTCTCATGGAAATAATGAAATTTAATTAATCGAAAGATTAGGGTTTATATGTATGTAATGAGAACATGGTTCTTTAATACATCTTTGTCTTTTCCGACGTCTTAAGGATTAACTTACTTGTAATCTTTGAATGAGTAGTGTTAATTTAAAAACTAATATCACCAATTCACTGAAGAGAGAATGAATGAAAATATTTTTAATTCCTTTTTTGTCTGCATTACTTAAAGCGATGAAACAAAAATAATAAATCTAGAGATGATGTTTCGTAGAATTAATGATATTTGGAAGATTTATATAGATATCTATGGGACTGGAATTAAGAAATATTTGTTGCTTTTTTTTCTTTCTATTTTTTCTATTCTTTTTATCTTTTAATTTCATTCAAATATTTAGAACTTTTTGATTGTCTGGGTATATTACTGTGACAGAAAATTATCTGATATAATTCTTTAAAAATAATTCTTAAGAATTCTTAAGAATTTTATGAATTCTTGTTATACTTCTATAGACTTCTGGCAATTGCAGAAATTTATTTCGTTTTATTGTCTGAAAACAAATTATTTTTAAATGAGATGCGATTTTTTAGCCTTCTTGATTTTCCAAAATGGCAATTATGGTTAGGTAAAGAATGCTCATTAAACTTTTTAAGCAAAAAAAAATACTTTTATCTAACATTTTTATTACTTCTACAAACATTTGGTACATCATAAATTTATTTCATTTTGTCATATGAAAATGAAATGGGTTTTAAAAGAAATGCGATTTTCAATATTTGCGAATTTCCCAAAATGGTAAATGTCTCCGTTTTCTTCAGCAAAAAGTATGAATATTGAGTAAGGCAAAAGTATGGATCTTGAGTAAAAATCTGAGAAACTACGAGTACACAGATTTTTATGTTCGAAATCGCACCCACAAAATCTAACATTTCATGGCGCATCAAAGAAAACTAAATATATAATTTAAACCTTTTTTTTTTTTTTCAAAATCTTGAAACCTGCATAAAATAAATAAATTTCATTCGCCGAAAAATCATTTTGGTATGTTTCATTTTTATGCAACTAAACTCAATTCCAACTAGTCAGGATGGTCTTTCCATAGAATTCTCATATGCATTCTAGTAAAAGTGTTATTCCAGAGGACGCCTTGTATAGCATTAATGATCAGTTTTAATGAAATATCAACTTTGAATTTAGATTTTTTTTTGCAAAGTCTATTGTGTCTTCCCCAGTGAATTAATTGGTAATTAACATCTGGTATATAATTAATTGTGTCCTAAAATTCAATTTGTGTTTTAAACACATTTTTCTCAACAAATTGAAATATAAAGTTGATACAAAACTGCACTTGTAGTCACAAAACTATATGCCTAATATTACATATTTGTGACATTGAGACTTTAAAGTATCTTTTTTGCATGTTTCTGAAAATACAGTCCAAAGGATGGTCACTCTCTTGTTGGATTGGCTCAAAATTTTGAAAAATGTTAAGAAAATAAATGCTAATTTTGTGCATCGAATTTTACACTCTCTTTCTGGAGCCTCGATAGACTTGTTGGTAGGACGTTGGATTCACATCCTTTGAGTTGCAAGTTCGAACCCGCCAACCGAATGCTCTCCATGTGGGTAGTGGCAAGTCTAATTTGCCGTGGTCACAAACTCATCCATGTCGAGAGTAATACCACTGGGGGTACTGGGTCAAGGTTCCCTGGTCGTTCCCTGTCCCGGATCTAAATTAAAATCTGTAGTTGACTTAGATCCGGAAAGCATGAATGAAGATCTTCAAGTAAAAAGGGTTCGTGACGTGTGTGAGCTAGACTTCTGCCCTCGGGTGCCCAAGGATCCATACCCTCAGAAGCTCAGCTGCAATTAGAATCCGTGGAGCACGATTGAAATTACTCTTTGCTTTGACATTAGTGTCCTTCGTCTATATTGTATATGGAAACTATAATTTGTATATATGTTATTTGCTTTTGGGTTACCAAGAGCTTACTTTGTATATAGTTTTATACCTTTTTTTAACAGTATTTTCTAAGTTAACGTTGTTTACATTTTTTATGTTCCTCTAATAACTGTTGAAATGTTTATACCTTTTTCTTTTTAACAGCATTTTCTTAGTTAACGTAGTTTACATTTTTATATTCCTCTAATAACTGTTGAAATGTTTATACCTTTTTCTTTTTAACAGCATTTTCTTAGTTCACGTAGTTTACATTTTTATATTCCTCTAATAACTGTTGAAATATTTATACCTTTTTCTTTTTTAACAGCATTTTCTTAGTTAACGTAGTTTACATTTTTATATTCCTCTAATAACTGTTGAAATATTTATACCTTTTTCTTTTTTAACAGCATTTTCTTAGTTAACGTTGTATACATTTTTATGTTCCTCTAATAACTGTTGAAATGTTTGGTAATTTCTATACTTGGAGACAAGGTGACATTTTTTGAGAATTTAAATTCGTATCTCTTTCCAATCTAGTTCTTTGAATTAATTTTTATGAAAATTAATTTGATTAAACTCCACTTTCGTGCTCGGTGGGGGTTGCTTTGCGGCGGCCCACCGTTATATCCGAATGGCTTCGGCCGGACGGAGTATACCTATGCCATACACCCTCAGAAACTACTGGAAATCCCTTTCCATTGGAAGTTGAAAAAAGAGAACAACAACTTTCTTCATGTTGTAGCAATCGAAATAACTTAAATTTGAACAGAAAGACAGACTTCACCTGAGGTATATTTCTGAGTAGACGCCATCTGATAAAATTTGATTGAAATCTGAATAATTAGTATAAAAATCATATTCCGGATTTCACCCGTCTACCTCAAAGTGTTTTTAGTCATCTTTGTCACATTCAGTCAGATAGACGGACAGATATTTTAATAAAGGGAGTTTTTCGAACTCAGGTAGATGTTAAATGTAAAAATTTGTCAAATTAGACATTAGAAATTTTTTGAAAAAATTATTTTCTTAATATTACGCATACAAGAAGACATTCCAGACTCCCCAACACGACACCAAGGCACACGGATTTAAACCATAAAGTTGAAGGACCGGACAACTTCAAGAACAACACTGGCGTGAACTGTGGGCGAGTATTAAGCGCCATCACCGATTACGTTACAACCCTACACGTAGGAAGTACGTCCCATCTTCCCTGGGAGGAACCTACCCCCATCTATTAGTGTACCCTCTAGGTAACAAGATCCAAACAGCATACTGGAAGCCTCTTATTTTCTTTTTGAGGAGCCTCTTTGGGGATTAGGTATACAAGAAAGTAAAAAAAAAAGCAATTAGCGCCATCACCGACTAAAGTACAACCCTTTCCGTAGCAAGTACATCCCGTCATCGGTGAAAGGAGTCTACCTCCACCTATTAGCGTACTCTCATAAGTGGCGAGATACAACCACTATACCGGAAACATATCATTCTCCTTTAAAGCTTCCCGGGGGATTAGGTATACAAGAAAATAAAATAAAATAATCAGTATTCCGGATTCAGATAAAGTGTAAAACGTGGATATTATCTTGAATTTGAATTTATTAATGATAACATTTCTTTCTCTTAGTATTCATTATTTAGGAGAAAGGAAAAATTATCGAATTCAATCTTAATTTATCTTTCCCTTTATCTAAATAAGCCTAAATTTAAGTAATTTAGACTCAGAATTGATTCCCCACCGAACGGCGAAGACCAAAGTAATTAAACAAAAATACCAACTTGATTCCCTCGAAGCTAATTTCTTACTTCCCCCTAATTACACGACTCAAAAGTCAGGAAAACAACTCTTCCCTTTTCTTTTCTAACAAATGCTTATCTACTTATCTCGAACGCCGAAGTAGAATGTCCTTCCTTTGTTGTCTTATCAGTTCTGGGATCACCGGGAAAGGACGCTGTCTTTTTCATAGTTCCTTCCTGGAATCTTGGGGAGGATTGTTATCGAAAATTTAAATGTGACATAGTTTGTTTGTTGGTGTCTTTTCATTGATGCATGGGAAGGTTCTTCAGGAAAATGGCGCTAATTCTAGTTAATTACTACCTCTGGGAGGATTTAGATTCGGAGTACGAGTGGGCCATGAGTTTAATTTTTTTAATTTTGAGTTTGGAATTTTGAATCCTTAAAGATATGAAGGACAGTAAATTCATATGAAAGAGACAGATGATGATGGATTTTATAAATTTGAGTGAAATAATATATTTAAAAGTGAGATTGAAGATAGATTGAACAAAGGAGAAAGTGTCGCCAAATTTATTGTATAATATAATTGTTATTAATTAAACCTTCGATGATAAATGTAGATAAATTGTCAATGAAAAGTTGTTAGATTTCGATATTAAACAATGAGATTTTGTTTTTTTATTATAGTTTTGGCAGATTTTTTTTTACAAATGCTAAAATTTGGTAAGAAAGTCAAATAAAGCATGAACAAAATTCAAAGAAAGAAGATATAATCAAATGAATGTATAATGAATAAGCGTAATGTATTATGTTCTTATTGTAATAAACAAATTTTTTGAAAGAAAACATGCATAATTAAGTTAAATATTGTTTTTTGAATTAGGTGATCAAAATTTTAAACTAGTTCTGATAAATTTTTAGAGAGTAATCGCTTTAAGGAAGGAAACGTTTACTAAAATAAAAAGAAACGAGAGTAATTTAGTTTATTTATATTAACGCCCCATTATAAAGCCATACTAAGGCTATTTTCGGACAGACCCCGTCATTTTAAACCATGGTCGGATGACGAGGATGGCACCTGAACTGGTACCTCCCTCTCCTCTAGGCACCATACCACACATGCAGGAAGACAGAAAATAAGACTAAGGAAAGAAAAAGAGAGAAATTGTAGCCAAATTCATTTTGTAATAAATTATTATGGATAATGTTTGAGGATTTAAAATTATTTATGCTGGTTATGATAAGTGTTAAATTTATGTTATTAATAACGTGATTAAGAAATGTTCTTCATCGAATTTAATCAATCATTAAAATAAGATAATGGAATCAGAAGTAACAAAATGAAATCTGTAATCGCAAATTTCAAGTTGTCAGGTGATAACATTATTATTTTTAAAGTTCTTACTTGTCTTAACTAATTTAAAGCCTTAACCAGTTTAAACCGGTTTCATAAAATCGTATATATATATATATATATATATAT
>JAOUZG010000973.1:0-14540 GCA_026289955.1 Argiope argentata | reverse complement strand
TTAAAAGTTTTTTTAACTCTAGCTCCGAGATAACAAACTATACGTAACGAACAAAAATACAGTTGCACTGTTGAGTACCGATTATGCAACTCATTTGATGATAATTCAAATTACCGAGGTTTAAAAGTCTCTGGTACAATTAAAAGAAGATAATCGCAAGATAAAATATTCTGAATTAATGCGTCACGAAAATAATAACTGGATCACAGCAATTGTTTCGATCTTTGTGTACAAGTTTAATGCTCATTATGCTGATGGTAATGGCATATCAATGATGCTCGATCTTCTCAACTTGGAAATTTAAAGATAAACTAATAATACTAACCGAAATCCAATGGCGTTTCATACTTAGCTGTGTGGTATTTTCTCCAGAATGTGTAATCGCAATAAAAGGATCATAAATTATCAAACGAAATTATGCTAGTTTACACGTGTCTTCCGACTGCGTATAGAGGAATTTTTTTTAATTTATTGATACTTTATTCGAACTCTCCAGACCAAATGTTTAACCAACAGTTAATAGATTTGGTAGATGTTTATCTTGGAGGTCGGAAATGTGCTTCTCCAAGGGATTTTCTTAATTTTTTTAAATTTTAATTTTAAGTAATTATAAATTAGGGGGACATTTTGCCTTTTTTTTACAAAATTTCCGAGCATATATTTATATGAAGTATTATATTTAACAAATATTGTTTTGTATATGATTTTTATGTGAAGATGAAGTTGAAAAATTCATCTTTTTGATAATATCAAAATTTTAATTTATAAAAAAACAATATTCTACTTTTAAAGCAATTTTTGGAAATTATTTTGACCATATTTTTCAACAATTTATTTCTCGCAAAATAAAAATAATAAAATGTTAAGTGTACAAACGCTTTAGGCAGGTATGGGGAAAAATTAACTTTTAACAGGGTAATGCATTGACAAAAACTAAAAATTAAAGCTATAAAAATTGCAATTTACAGCACTTGTCTGTAAGAAATGAAATAAATACGAAACGCTGTATATATATATATATATATATATATATTCTTCTGTGCGTGCGCGTGTATGTGACTGAACTAATAAATGGCTGGACCGATTTTAATGAAATTTTCGAGTGTTTTCAACTGGATTCGAGAATAGTTTAGATTAACAAAAATTTTAATTAGAATTATAATTAAAATGTACTAATTTTGCTTAGTTTTTTTTCAATAACTTCCGAAAATATCACACATAAAAGATTTTTAAATCAAATTAAAATTCAAATCATTATCTTTTTAATGATATTTTTTATTCATAATGAAATTTTAAATATTTTAGCACTATTGTTCAATAATTCATTTCAAATTCAATAATAATTTAATCAGCAAGAACATGGCTGAAATTTGTCTTTTATCAGCTGCCATCGCGTTGGCAATAACTCTGGGGGAAAAATAATTATTCCTGCTAATTAAATCTAGAAAATGTCCTTTTTAGCACTTGATTATATAAGAATAAAGAAATATAATATTCCTAAAACAATAAAAGCAAGATTTCGATATCTATATTATTTATTCAATAAATCAACTTAATGCAAGCAATCGTGGTTTAATTCATGCAGAATATCTATTCAAATCCGTACTCAACGGCCAATATGTAAATCTTCAGTAATAGATATAAATACTGTTTAGTACCATAATTAAAATGGCCTAAATGATATGAATAATTACATTTTATATAATTTGGGCCAATAAATGCTCTGATGAATGAAGAATTAAAAAAATTGATACTCTACTCTGTGAGTCATATTTAATTAATAAAATTTAAATCACTAATATTTTAAATAGGAAAAGTTGCACTTCAATGAACTAAACTAGTCATTAAAATTGACTGATTTATGAAAATCTGAATCTCACTATTCAATAAAAATGTACAGTTTTAGACCTATTCATCCAACATTTAAGCAAAATAAATATTTTGGAAAAATAACTGCCTGGAATTTCCCCTAGACATAAATGAAGGTGTTTTTCTCATGTGTGTGTCTGTATTTTCACGCTCTACAGAGCAGACCATATAATCTAGAGCTACTTAACTAGGCACATGTATATTTGGAGGTTAAAAATGTATACATCGGAAAAATTTGAAATTTCCATTAATTAAAATTGAACTAAATATTGGCATTTTTTCGTGATGAAAACCAAAAATATTGAAGCGAAAAAAATTGTTTAGGAGATTATTTTTCGTTTTTAAATTA
Organism: Argiope argentata; assembly: GCA_026289955.1. NCBI lineage: Eukaryota > Metazoa > Arthropoda > Arachnida > Araneae > Araneidae > Argiope > Argiope argentata. The sequence goes on along the minus strand of JAOUZG010000973.1, from coordinate 12,322 downwards.
CAGTAATGTTTTAATAATGAAAAAAATAATTCTGTGTCATGTTAAATTGAGTCAATAAATGCTGAATTACAAATCTAACATTTGTACATTTTTCCTCTGCCCTGCGAATCATATCTAACAAAATATTATTGAGAATCTAATATCTTTAATAGAAAAGATTTTTCACTCCAGTAAAGTGCATCAATCTCTAAAGCTGCCCGATTTATGAAAGTTTCAATATCCATATTCTATATAAAGGACCGATATAAGATCACTTTATCGACCTTTTCAAAGGTGGTAACCACCTTATTAGATTTCTCAAGCGTGATTGGCCTAAATTATGAAAATGTCAATACTTCTGATATTGTAATATTCAAAACTTAATAACTGATCCGATTTGAACACAAAAGATATAAATATTTATTTAAAAGTTGGAGAGTCAAGAAAATTCGTCGTTGAGATTACTTAGGACAACGGGACTACTTAAAATTAAAAATTAAAATATTAATAATAGCATATATATACTATTAAAAATGAAACTAAAAGCCGAATTCTAAGATGAATCCCTGGAAATTTCGAATAATTTTTTGATTCCTTATAAATTATGCAAATTATTTCAATTCTAATACCTTTTATTTAAAGACAAGCCTAGATTGAATAAAAAAAGGGTCTCATATATGAAGTTTTATCACTTCCAAATCTATTTAATTTTAATTTTATGGCATGGGAAGAAAGAGAGAAATGGGAAATACAATGAACAGAACATCTTTAAGACCTACACAATTAGTAGAAGTAAATTATATGACTATCAGAATCTGAAGTTTAAAAATATTTTGACGAAACACCTGTCATGAGAACAAGTTACCTAAAATATTAATTGAACATTTTAGAGGTCATTAATACTGCCGAACCGGCTAGTCTTCTATAAGAAGTAAAAGTGCGAAAACATATTCTGTGATGTTTATCATTAATTCAATAACTCAGTTTTGTTTAATCAAAATATATTTTAATGCATACAGAGTATCCGCTCTAATTCCAAAAACTGAATTCCAAAAACTTTATTAATTTGCTATATACGAGACAAAAATGTCCTAAATGATATATTTATTTATATTTTATGCAGTGTTACTGAATATTATTTATAAGAATGGAGGACTAAATTAAACTGAGACATAATTGTTTTCTGAACTACGTTTATAAATTCAAATAAAATATTATTTACCGTAATTAAATCTTTTAAAAGTGCAACTGACTTTCATTTTGAACCAGAAAACTTCGTATTTAACAATTCTTCGAAATATTTGTATACATTACTTTTTAAAAACTTATGTCGTACTCAATCTTACCAGCTGAAATGTTAGATTTTGTGATATTTAATGCGTTAATTCAGAAAAAAGTTTTTGAATTTATAGAGGTTTTGTTAAATTTAATAGAGGTTTTCTTTCAAATTCAAATCTTACGGTTGATAACAGAAGATTACAGATATATTTAATAAAGTCTACGGAATATCGTACAGCTCTCATAATATTATGTACTCAAATAGTATTGGTTACCATCAAAATTTGAAGCTTGAAAATATTTTGTTGAAGAAACTATCAAGACTTCACGACGCATAAAAATTTGATTGAAAAATTTGACATAAACATTTGATTGAATCAAAAACGCTCCTCGTGAATCAACTGGTCGCTTTTTTTTTGTTATTTACTTAAAGAAATTGAAATTTAGAATTATGAAAAGTTCTTTACCTTGGAACTTTTTCAGCTCATTCGTAGACAAAGAAGGTTTGTAAAATGATCAGCAAAATGCAATTTTAGGTTTAATGTGTCATCAACAGGTAATTAAGGCAGTCAAATATATTCCCTCGGGATGAAACAACTGCGCCCTGCAAGCACTTTTTCGAGGAAATTTTGGCAACTTGGGTATTTTCAGTCTAGAGGCAGCCTCCAATTTCCAGCATTCAAACATCCGTAATTTCATAAATCAGAATTGAAAAGAAAGAATTAGCAACATATATAACAAATATTGGTGCAGGCGTACGATAAAATACAGTTCAACTCAAAAATATATAACATTTCAAAATTTCTGTATTACTCATCAATTATTAGACTTTAGAAGTGACAGAAAATAATTGCATATCTCATGGTTTTTTTTCTTCCTTTACCGGTGGTATTTTTCAGACAGTATTATATTCAGAATAAATAAAAACTTTCAAGGTCTTACACTCTTTCGGGTATGGGTCTTCATGCGGTTAATCAAGACAAGATATCGGTTGTCACATCCAAGATATTCAACTTGCAAATACTTTCGTAATTTATAATTTACTATATCATACACTTTTTGTTTGATACCTGTAAAATTGTTGATGTCTATATCGATCAATCCTTTTTCTTTTGGAACATCCAAGTAATTAGACGATGATAACTCAAATAAAGTTTACAATTTTCTAAGGAAAAACAGCTAGGATATTGTCTAAATGTAAACAATACGGTGTATTTTGTTTTTATTTCCATTAAGTGCGAATATGGGCTATTTCTTTTGGTTTAATGGGTCCAAAACATTGCAGACATTTACAATTTTCACTAAATTTACAAACCCAATTTGATTTATTTTATGAAATTTTGAATTATTGCATCAACATATCCAAGAATGGACGATAGACTACCAATCCCAAGATTTGATCCAAAATAGGATAAGTATTTTAAACTCTCATGATAAAACTTATATGCACTAATTCCATCCATTTAGCAACAATTTTCATTTTTAGGTTTCTTAAGTTTCATTAAAAAAATCTGTAAACTCATCTCCTTAATCACTTCAACAAAATAGAGCACTGAAACATACAACTTTTTTTAAAAATCAGGAATTACAGTGTACGCTTACGTTCATTCATAAAAAAACAAGGGAAAATAAATGTTAAATTTTTTTATACAGCGTCTCATCGATATAATTTGTATTATATCGATATTAAATTATCTTTGAATGGATCAGGCAAGTTAGGTAAAAACAAGACGGATGAATCCTGGCGAACCCTTATCTGTATAAATTATATGAATGGCTTTTAAAATAATACGAAAAAACTTTATACATTTAAATAGTTAAAAATACATTCAGATTAAATATTTTATTTAACAAATAGTAAGTTTGTGAATTAGTTAACGACGCAAGAGAGTAAACTACTTTTGTAATTTGATTTTCACATACGTCGAATTTGGATTTCCAATCAGGAAAAAGGTGATAGCGTATCGTTTACATTCGATTGTCTAATAAAAGGAATTGCACTTTAAAATTTTAAACTTTATCATATTTTTTGAACATTTTATTCTTTAATCAGGTAATTTATTTAAATCACATTTGCATGTTGATCGTTTTATATGTATATTTATCTATGAAATTAAAGAATTCATTGTTCAAACACAATTCGTACGTTTAGGGGATAGTTTAGAAAAAGTGACTATTTTAAAATATAAAAAAAAATATCCCTGTATATGGAAGATGACATCAAATAACTTGCTCAGTTCAAACATCACTTGCCACTGAAATAAAAAAAAATAAAAAGACATTATTACTTTACCACATAAATAAAGTTATTATTTACTATAATCTGGTTACACAGGAGGATTATAGCAGGCATGTAAAATTGGGGAAATTATTATTTGAGTTTTCTTTGCACAAAGGTGGTCTGATTGATTTCAGTCTTTATGAGATAAACTTTAACTTAAGTAAATAGAATATCACATTAACTCGGCGGGAGAAGTTTGTAACTAAAAAACGGTATTTTGAATACTCTGTTATAATGAAAATTCTATTTCACTGATAATAAAGCATTAATAAATTCAAGCTTTAAAGGGTTTTTTCTTCATAAAAATTGAAATAAGACCTAAGAATTTTTAATACAACACTTAGATTCAAATAATCTGTTTATTTACACAGAATCACTAATAAAAAGAAATTTAAGGATCTTCTCATTTATATTCCATTTTCGAAAAAACACGGCATCACAATTTAAATAAAGTATTTAATCTCTTTAAATATGATTATTGTTGAAATCATTTCACTTCGGTATTTAATTATATTTTTGCAGTCCCATTCGGCTGTATAATACTGAACCAAATTTAAATTTTTTAAAATTTTTTTAAGGATTTCGAGAGTCTTCTTTTAATCTCAAAGAAATTCTTCCCATTAATACATGGAATAATTTTATTCGAATATTGAATATATTATGTTCGTTTAATTAATTGTGTGCTGATTCTGTACTTTTTGTACAGAAAATTGTTTCTAGGAGAAAATATTATATAAATACTTAATTATGAATTTAAATTAATAAAAAACTTTACTTTCTGCAAATTTTTAACGACTTCTTCCTCAATTTATTAACTAAACTTTAAAAACTTCAGTGAAAAAGATAGCGCTTCAAAAATATTCTAGATGTTTGATGAGTATTGAATTTCAAATGGAAGAGATAAAACTTCATTCAATTCGAAAACTTTTAAAAATCGCTGAAAATCAAACATGTCTTTAAAGACGTATTACAAAAAAAGAGCGAATCCTTCAGCAATGTAATCTTGGGTGTGCCACATAATATTTTTTTTTAGTAACGTATGCAGTAATTTAAATAATTATTCAATAAACGTTTTCCCAATTCATCAAAAAACTCCGTTTTATTTCAAAAAACATTTAAGTGTTGTAAGCAGTATTTTATTTCAATTAATAATTATATTTGTATAAACATTTATGATGTCTCAATTTTTTATAGTCCTCCGTTCCTACAAATCATTTTCAGTAAGCCTATCTCAACAATCTAATGTTTCAATCTTCGATCAAGCCTGAAAGTTATAACACTTTGAATTATAATTATTTTATGACAATCAACTAATTCATTATTTCACTTAATTAGATTTGGGGAAAGTCCAATCTCTGATCTGTGCATTTTCTTCCATAAAATCGATAATACGATCTAAAATTGCACATTTTTGAAAATTATTGACATTAAAAATTTCACAGTCCAATCAGTTTTAATTGCAAAAGAGTGGGACTTTTTATAGATAAAAGATTATAGTCCCAAGAATATTTTATAAATACTAGCGCATACACGACATGTCTTTTGGCGTAGAAAAAATATTTTTTGGATGAATCATTTGAAATTCAAAATTTCTGTCTTATTTAGTTAAGATTAACAAAAAGAATGATTTTAATTTTATTATCAGCAATACATACATTCGTTGAAATTTAAGGATAGGATTTAAAAAAAGATTTTAACCATTTTTTCCATTAATTTATTTCGCAGAAATGTAAATTGAGCTTTCATGAGGACAGACGAAAAATTAGTTTCCATTAATGTATAGCCATCACATTGACAATGTTAGCTATTACTGCAAACTAAAAGTAGAAAATATTGGATAATATATTTGTATGAATTACGAAATTTTCTAAAAAAATAAATGCTAGTAAAAGCTTTCTATGATCATTTAAAAGTGCTATGTCATTATAGCTAAATGAAAATCGTCCCGTGGTGCATACTTTCGATCACCAAGGTATAATTGAACCAACTTGGTCGGCTAAATCAAAAGATCTGGCCTGTAGAACGCATACACACTTTATTTATAAAAAAAATGGTGTGTGTATACAAGGGTTTTTCACTCATGTCTCAGAGATAATACACTATACATATTGAACAAAAAAGTGGTATAATTTAATACCGATTATGTGACACATTTGCTGATTATTCAAATTACCGAGGTTAAAAAAATTCTGGTACAGTTAAACATTATATAATCAACCGCAAAATGAAATATTCTGCAATAATGCGTTACGAAAATAATAGCTGGATCACAGCCAATTATTTTGACCTTTGTGTACAAGTTTGGATAATGATATATCAATGTAGGGTCTTTTCCATGGGGCATACTCCTTCAAAATAAGACCACACGCAGTGGTGGGTTTGGAGTTTCAGAGGTCCGAGGAGCAATTCAATTTGAGGATCCCTTCCACTACAGTTACATTTTTAGTATGCACTCTTTATACTTATTTTTCACTCTGTTAAGCTGTGTATCCGATTTTTTGTGTTAAAAAAGTGGGAGGCGGAACTTAGGTACATAAAATTGAAAATTAAAATCAATTATTTCATTGTACTTGGCAGTATTTAAAAGGATGATGAAGTTCAGGGCGTGTTAAGGCTGTTAAAAATAGGTGCTATTTGCGCAATATTTTTCAGAGACACATGCCTAAAATGTCATTATACACTAAATCAATAAATATAGAATGGAGCTGTGTTTCTCTTTTGGGAATAAAAACATTTTGGTTTTGTTTTTAAACGTTATCAGAATCAGCTGATATTTTTTTTTTTAAATTACAAGTTGTTGATTCTTCTCTTCCGTTCTCAGATTGCTCATTAATTTCTTCGAATTCGCATTTTGCTTCGGCTCACTCATCGGCTTTTTCTTGTGCTTATTCTGTTTTAATTTGTTCATCTGTCTTTTTAGGTTTGCTTCAGTTCCATTTCTCTCGTCAATTTCTTCTAATTCATTTTCAACTTCAGCTTGTTCAGTGATTTTTTCTTGCGCAAATTTTGTTTCAGTACGTTCCTTTATCTTTTCAAATAAACATTCTTGTTCATCTCGCTCATTAAATTGTTAGAATTTATATTCTACTTCAGATTTTACAATGTTTTTTTCATGTAACTATTCAATTTCAATTTGCTCATAGATTCTTTTAGGTACACATTCAAAAAAACGAAAATAGGAACGAAAATTTATTTAAAAAAATATGTTTAAAAATCTTTGCATTGGTCAACGGTCAAACATAGAAATGAATTCCTTTCCACAACAAATATCCTATTACGCAAGTCATTATTATACAAGTAAATATTCAAGCGTGAAACGCTAAATCGACAACAGGGTGTTTTGGAGAAACTAACCTCTTTGAGCAAAGATCTTCTAACCAAGATCTCAAACTAAAATGCTTCCTATGTCCTATTATACAAACACGTTCATCCTTTGAGACCTTGAGAGCCATTTCTGAACTTCATAGGGTCTCAATGTGCAGGAGGAGGTAATATGATATCTATCTCTTTAGTTTCGTACAATATAAAAGATGTAAAATGTCTCCCCCCCCCTCGTGGTTGACTTCTTATCTCTCATTCTCAGGTCGAAATGTGCACCTTGGAGCGGTTTTATTTATTTATTTATTAGGATTGACTATTAGCTAAAAATTAAGCAAAATTTTCATTTGAAAACATCCGAAAATTTTTTATTCAAATCAAGTATTATATTTAATAACTATTATTTTGTATATGAGGTTGGAAAAATCATCTTTTTGACAATACCAATATTTTAATTAATAAAAAAATCTACTTTTAATGAAATTTATGAAGATTTTAACCATATTTTTCAAAAATTTATTTTGTGCAAAATAAAAAATAAAATTTTACTTGCACAAGCACGTTAGGCAGGTATGGGGGAAAAATTACTTTTTTAACAGAAGAGTGTTGCCTTCACATTGACAAAAATTAAAGATTAAAGTTATTCTTATTACAAATTAAATCCATAAAAGTGAAATTTACATCATGTGTTTGTAAGAAATGAAATAAATATGAAATGCCATATTTTATATATTTATTTTTTCTTTGCGTGGGTATGTTTCTAAATTTCTAAAAGGATAGATCGATTCAGAAGAAATTTTGTGTGTGTGCTCAAGTGGATTCGAAAATGGTTTAGATTCATAAAAATTTTAATTAGAATTTTAATTAAAAATTAAGCGGAACCCAGATGTTTTTTTTTGGCTGTAACTTCCGAAAGTATTACACGAAAACGATTTTATCAAATTAAAATTCAAAACATTATCTTTTTAATAATATCAATGTTCTTACCTAAAAATTAGCTGTTTATTCATTATAAATTTTTAAATAAATATTTTAAACATCTTTTTCAACAATTTATTTCGTGCAAAATTATTTAATTTGCAGGAGCATGGTGAAAAATTATCTTTTATCAGCGTGTTGTCATTAGTTGCAAGAACTCTGAGGAAAAATAACTGCTAATTAATTCCTGATTATATGAATATGAAATAAATATGACATTTTCTAAAAAATAAATACAAATTATTTTTTTTTATAATCGTTTACAGTAACTATATTATTAATTCAATATATCAACTTCATGAAAGCAATCATGGTTTAATTCAAGCAGAATATCTATTCAAATCCGAAGCTCAAACACCAAATCGTAGATCTTTAGCAATAGGCATAAATACTGTTTAGTACTACTATTAAAATGGTCTAAAGGAAATAAATAACTATATTTAATGTAATTTGGGTCAATCTATGTTCCGATAAATTAAGAATTTAACATTTTTTTGATACTCTGCTCTTTGAGTCATTTAATAAAACATTCTTGGGGTACTAATATTTTTAATAGAAAAGGTTGCACTTCAATGAACCAATAATTGAAATCGACTGATTTATGATAATTTTAATATTACTATTCTATAAAAACGTACAATTTTAAACCTTTCCATCAACCATTAAAGTAAAAGATTAATTCCGGGACAATCAGTGCCGGAATTTTAATTAGATTTATAATTAAATGAATGTGTTTTAGAATGTGTGTGTGTATTGGCGCTCTACAGACCAAATCACTTGATATAGAGCTACCCAACTTTGTCAATATATACCTTGGAGGTTGAAATGTGAAAGACGGGGAGAGGTTTTTTAATTTCCATTAATTAAATTAAATTAAATTTTAGCTTCTTTTTTCCGCTATGAAATCCAAAAATATTGCAGCCCAAATCTGGTTTTCAAATTATCTCAAAGTTCAAAAATTATCTTTTTAAATTACAGCAATTTTTCAATAATAAAATAAAATATTATGTGTTATGTTAAATTGAGCCAATATAAGCTGAGTAATTACAAATTGATAATTTTTACATTTAATCTCTCCTCTGCGAATCATACTTAAAATATTCTTAAGCATCTAATATGCAAAATAAAAAAGATTTGCACTCCAGTAAAGTACATCAGTCTTTAAAGCTGACCGGTTTATGAGCATTTCAGTATCACTATTCAATATGAAAATGGACGATATTAGATCACTTTATCGACCTTCTCAAGGAAGCTAACCACCTTCTAAGATTTCTCAAGCATGATTGACCTAGATTAAGAAACTGTTCATTTTTCTGATATTGTAAGACTCAAAACGTAATAAATTGGCCAGACTTTATTGCAAAAAAATACAAAATTATTCATTTAAAAGTTGAAGTGACCAGATAAATTCACAGATATGATTCCTTAGAACAAAAGGACTATCTGATATTTGAACTACATAATTTTTTTAATATTATAAACCGAAAAATTAAAATATTTTAACAACATATATATACTATTAAAAATAAATCTAAAAACCAAATTTTATGATGAATACGTGGAATTTTTGCTGAATAATTTACACTGTTTAATTAGTTGGCTTCATATCTGACAACAAAGGGCCAAAATGAATTGAAACGACAAAAATGGCCTATCTTATGCAGTTTTACTAAATATTAATCAAAGGAATGGCGGACTATATAAAATTGAGACAATTGTTTTCTGAACTACATTTATTAATCCAAATGAATTAAATCTTTTGAAAGTGAAAGTGAATCCCATGCTCAAACAGAAAAATATTTATTTAATAATTCTTGGAATTATTGCATACATTATTTTAAAAATATTTTGTCTTACTCATAAGATAACAAGCTGAAAGGCTGTTATTATTAAGATTTGAGAGTTATATACCACAATTTACTGAATATTATAAAGCTTCCATAAAAGTATGAATTACTATGACTATCAAAATTTGAAGCTTAAAAACATTTTGTTGAAATTATTAAGACATCACGGTACATAAATATTTAATTGAAAAATTCCAGAAGGGCTCCTCATGGATTAGCTAGTCTCTAAATGTGACCAATTCATTCATTTATAACTTTAAATTCTTATAAAAATTTATTTTTTATTTATAAAATTGATTGTAAAAAAGTTAATTAATTATGACATGTGAAACGATAACCCCCCCCAAATTAAAAACATTTAAAACTTAATATCGGATTGTTTATTATAAAGCATGAGAATCAGTAAAAAGGTTTCGCGCATTTATCAGTATGCGGATTATACGAGAACCGATAGTAGAACAGCTACAATTTGAAACTGAAAAATCAAAAAGAAAAAAATTTTGAATTATAAAAAAATATTTACCTTGAAACTTTTACAGCTCATTCTCAAACGAAGAAAGTTTGCTCGATGATCCAGCAAGATGAAAGTTGAAGTTTAATGTGGTATCAATGGAAGACAGATATTTCCCAACTTGATGAAGCATCTTCGCACTTCAAGCATACAAACCACCGTAGTTTCATAAGTTTGAATTGAAAAAAAAAGAATTAGCAACATATAAAACAAATATTGATGCAATTCTACGATAAGACGAGGTATAACTCAAAAATATATAACATTATAAAGCTTTTGTATGACTCTTCAGTAATCAATTTTTGGAAGCGACGGAAAATTGCATATCGCAGGTTCTTTCCTTCCTTCACAAGTGGTATTCAGGGGAGAATATTATATTTAAAATAAATACAAATATTCAAGGTGTTACAATCTTTCAGGTATTCGGGTCTTCATGCGGCTGACCAAGACAAGGTATCTGTTGTTACATCCGAGATATTTAACATTCCAAATACTTTCATAATTTATAGTTCATTATAATGTACGAAATACATTCTCATTGCCCTTTTTCGTTGATATCTGTAGATTTTTTCACATTTTCTACCATTCCTCTTTTTCTTTGATACATCAAGTTCATTAAAATATGGAACACTCAAATAAAGATTACAATTTTCTATAGGAAAAAAGCTGGAATATTGTCTACATGTAAACACAATACGCTGTATTTTTTGTTGTTGTTGTTTATTTTCATTGAGTGATATTCGGACTCTTACTTTTGATCGATTTAGTCTAAAATTTTAGACATTTACAATTTTAACAAAATGTATAAATCAAATTTGATTTTTTGTAATTTATCGCATCAACATATCCAAGAATTCATATATCAATAGACGATAAATCCCAGAATTTGATCCAAAATAGGATAAATACTTAAAACACTCAAGATGAAACTTATGTTCTAATTTTATCCATTTAGCTCAATGAGGGCTTTTAGTAATCGAATTCACGGATGGTATTTCAAAAATGTATCGTGTCCTAGGAAAGCAAAAATAAAATGTGGAGATTTATCAAAATCTCGTGATAGAAATGGGACTTATTTTAAACTATTTCCATTTGATTAGCAGCAGCACTTAAACATGGCAAACAAGAGTTGTTTTGAAGTACGGGCTTCTCGTGAATTTGCAAACTTAGAGAGAATTATAGCGATGCCAAAAACAGAGCAAAAACTTCCTCCGCACTTCCAAATCTTATGAAAATTAGGCTCTTTAAATGTCTCAAATTGCGTTTTCAATTCGAAACTTCGCAATGTATTCACATTCCCTATTTGCAGACGAAAATTGCTGTTTCATATTTATAGAGTAAGACGTAAAAAACAATTTCTTTCACCTAATTAAGATTTGAATGTTTCACATTTAAGTGACTTGCAAAACCTTTTTCTTTGAATATTTTAAGGCAATAAAATTCATTTTCATTTATTTATTCCTTGTTCACAGGTATCATCAAACTTCGAAATGTCAGCTTCGATTTCTTTCTTATTGGTTTGTAAAAAAATTTGTCAGCTCTACCCATCAGTTTTTATTTAGAAAAAAAATTAAAATATACCAGAGTTGTTATTTAGGAAAAAATCAATCGTACATCACTTTATACTATTTATTATAACTTAGATTACATACTTATAACAGCGCTGGACTTAACCCTGTAGGGGCCTTTAAACAATTCATGTTTCGGAATCTCTTTCATTACAAAGAAAGTCGGATTCTTTTATGGATTTTTAATTTAATATCTGTATAAACAACCATTTAACTCTACACCAATTTATTCATTAAATTTTCTTATTAGATAGCACATCCTTATTTGGGACAGTTTTTATATAAATCCTCAGGAAAACGAAGGACACTTGAGGTTTGAGACTTTATCAAGTGATTTTGGCGTTTTAAACTTGCTGTTCTGTTCGGGTATGTATGACCCAAAATAAAATTTATAAGCTCATAAAAAAAGTATAGTTCAGGGATATTTTCATGAAAATTCTTGGCATCTTGGTAAATAATATGTACTCCTAGAGGGATTTTACATTTAGATGTAATTCGAAGGAGCATTTTCCAATTTATACCTAATGTATCGTTCGGGTCAATATGACCCAATGCAAAAAAT
>JAOUZG010000972.1:19137-31103 GCA_026289955.1 Argiope argentata | reverse complement strand
GGTGGCGTTTGGGAAATGAATGTGTACAGGGGAAGTTGCTTTGGCTGATAGTGTGTGGGAAATGCATGAGGAGAGGGAAGGGCCATTGAGAAAACGGCGTGTAGAAAATGATGGAATCAGGAAAACTCTTTAGCTTATTATTAATGTAAAATCATTTGATTGATGTCTTGTAATAAATGTAAGTGGGATGTTGAAAAATATATTTAGGTGGTTTAAAGGATGCGCGTCTATTTTAATGATAACGCTTAGTACTAAATGTAAAAATTTTCACTGCATCATATTGGATTTTATTAAGACAAATTCTTGAGTTTCTTTCGGGGGGAAATGTTCGATAAGTATTTTAATTTTTTTTACTGAATATTTTAAAATTTCAACGATGTATAATTTCTTTCTTCTTCTCCCTTCTGATAAATAATTCTTTAAGTTTCAATTCTTTAACATTTCCGGTTCGTAAAAAATACTTCAAGTTGGAGGAGAAAAAAAATATTCATTATCGAGGAGACGTACTTTACAACTTGTTTGATCCGTCATCTTTGTTGCTATAACAATGGGTTTCACTATTATGAAGTTCAAATATATCATAATAGCACTTAAAATCATTCTAACAGAAAGTTTTGATAAACTGTATTTTCAATTATTTTATATTTAATTACATTAATTAGTTGGCTTAGTTTTTAATATTAACGAAGTCAATTGTTAGTCTTGCTAGATATTTTTAAGCTTCATATTTTAGTATCAACAATAATTTTGCCAGGATTCATTCAAAATTTTTCAATATTCTTAAGTTTTTGTTGGAACATATCCTTCTTTCCTTATAATAAAATTTCGTAGCAACTTCTTTGTCAGTTAAAAATCAAGTTATCAATAGCTTACATTCATGTTTCTAATTTATGTTGTAATTATGAATTTTGTTCATATCACTTTGACAAAGCGACCCAATTTTACCTGTAATTCAAGGCGAAATAAATAATATGAAAATTTCAGACGTATATTTTTAGAAGGATTGAAATTTATTTGAATTATTCAGAGATTTTTACTAAAGCAAATTAAATTCTAGAAATTGCCAAAAAATGTCTGAATATAGTCATGTTCAATGCTTTCTTTTTTCTTGATACTGCAAGCATATTCAGCTTTTGATATGAAATCAACTTCATTCTCTAATGAATTCTTTTTCATGCTTTACTTTCAATCCTTCCCCTTTTTTAAGGAGTTAGAAAACCTTATGCTCGCTTGTTATGCAATGAGTTCAATCATTGAGTAATAGACGGTTACATATTGCTGAATATTTCCTTTAATAAAAATCCTCCATTCTTAAAATTTAAATTCAGTGATGGATTTTTAACTGGTGAAATGAATACCCCATCTATAATGTACTGTGTTTAAAAAAGGTTATCTTTATTTTTAAATATTCTTTCAGAAGCGGTATATTATACTAAGTGGAATACTAACTTGAAATCAATTTTAATGGAACGACATAGTTAATTCCATATTTCGATAAAGTAGTCCTTGCTCTTTTAAGCCGGATATTTCAGAATCCGCAAGAATTTCGGAAGGATTCATTACGAAAATTACCTATAAATGTGAAACACTTTGTTGGAACATTTCCTTTGTTTCTTTATAATAAGGTTTACTCTCGACATTTGATACCTTTAAATATCAATTATTATTATCTTAGGTTCCAGTATAAAGTTTCAACATAAACAGTGAATTTCATTCATATAGGATTGGCTAAGTGACACAATTTTACTTATAAATCCGGACGGAATAATGAATATTACAATTTGATGCGCGTAGTTGTAGAAAGTTTGAATTTTATTTGAAATATTCAGTTTTTTTTACTAAAGCGAATTAATTCATATACTTTGTCAAAACAGTGTCAGAATATAGTCTTTCTCAGTTTCAAAGGATTTTTATTTCTTTGGACTGCAGGCATATTCATCGAAAGATTTTGAATGAAATTCATCCTCTAATGTATTCTTTTTTAATGTTTATCTTTCCATCCCTGCCATTTTTTAAGAAGTGAAAAGATATTAGAAATACTTGTTATAAAATAAGTACAATAACTGGGTAATTGAGGCTCCATACTGCTGAATATTTTTTTGACCAAATCCTCCATTCTTAAAACTCAAAACTCAAAATTCAGTGATCAATTCCTACCTGGTCAAATGAATAACCCAATTATAATAATTAGTTATATTGCGTTTAAAAATTTTATCCATATTATTTAATATTCTTTCATAAACGGTATATTATATTAAGAGGAATACTAACGTAAAATCAATATTAATGTAAAAACATAGTTAATTCCGTATTTGGATAAAAATCAAATTTTCGTTGAAATTGAAAAATTGATTTTATATTCTAAATAATGGAAGTAATTAGATGAGTAATCTTTTTCATGTTGTGAATCTGTGTAACATGCGAAGACACTACCTTTTTTTAGTACATTTTTCTCTGATATTTCGGAATTTAGAAAACTGAGAATTAAATATATAACATCTAGAAAGGATTTGTTGGTAATGCGAGATATTACAGGGACTGGGAATTAATTTCTTGGAAGTGAGTATTTGGACATTCTTTGGAAACATATCTTAAAATATGAACATGAGATTAAGTCAAAAAATGAAATTATATGCCAGAAAAATGAGAACCTACTGTAGAAACAAATTTCTCTGAAGGATTTCATTTCTTTACTCGGTTCAATAATAGGTGCAATATAATAATGTTTTCAATAAATAAAATTTATCCACGAAAGCTCAAATTCCTAAATTTTGAACGAATTTGTGACTTGCGCCGCTCACATTATTTCACTTTTTAGTTTGGGAGGAACCAACAAGGAATCACTATCTTAAGAGTTGGGACCCACAGAAAACAGCTCCTAGAATTCTTATTTTTTAAAAAATTAAACGAAGCATGATTTCATAAGTAAATAGCTAGTGAAAAGTGGGATCATTTCGAGAGTGCAATTTCAGCTTTTTATGCAGTCTCTCATCCACTCTCCTCCTATACTGGCATTCGAATGCTGACAAATACTGATATCCTTTCATCAGATTCCAATTATTTTTAATAAACTAAATTGAGGAGTAAAAAAATTCTATAAATACTTTTTTAGATGTATTGAATAAAATATTGGAAAGGTTTTAGTTATGTCTTGAAATTGAATAATCTTATAATTTAACAAAATGCAATAAAAATGTGACAATTATATCTAAACGTATTGATTTGACTAATTTTCTATAAATCAAAATTCTCTTAGTAAACTCATTTTCTTAAATTGATTAATACTTTTGATTTATGAGCATGATGAAATGCAAAGATCCCTTTAAAATTATTGAGAATCATTTCTGATCTTTTGGATATATTTAACTCCTATTCAGATCATAAAACGCTTTTATAAGTATATTCTATTCTATAGCATTAGATATTTTAAACAATTCAAAAGCTTTTTATTTGCATTAATATTTAAGGGTACCTAAATGGAAAAATTTCCCCTTAATTATTCTAAAATAATACTCTGTTGGTTAATATTTTTACATTATGTGATATAACCTGTTGTAGTCCAATAATTAGCATAAGGAGTTGACTGATAATGAAATCAATAAAGATAAGTAATTAAAGTCATGAAAGAATAAAATCTATAACTAATCATTTGACAAATGTGAAGAAAGCAAACCATGGTGACTATCAATTTAAATTATCAAACTTTGATGGTAACTGCAAAAATTTTCTTAACCCTTTGATTCCTAAATTTTTAAAATTGGAATAAAAGCATTGATGAAAATTATCGATAAGAGTCGCCAAAAGAACATCCATGATTACTTCCATCTCATTTTAATTACAAGTGGAGGAACTAGCAGGTGGAAACAAAGGCTACCACCAGATTTGAAAAGAAAGGAAAATAAGGAATTTAAGGTACCGCAGTAACAAATGCCACGAGGAAGGCCTAAAGGATTAAGATAGAAAGAAAGAAAAAACAGATATAAGTTCTGCAAAATGTTTGAAAAAAAACTACTGTAGAGCATAAATACTAATGTTACATGAAATAAAATCTTAGCAACATAACTATAAGATAAATCTCAGTGCCGAATTATTTTAAAGTCCTGTTAAGCGTTTGAAACTCTTGTGAGATTCTATTCTAAACATTTATGCAATTTAAAATTTCCTAAAAATCTTTGAAGTTACTTTGGAGAAAGGGAGAATCAAAAGCATTATTAAATAAAGTTCGATTTGTGCCTTCATGGTTAGATTTAAAATGGAATTATGAAGAATAAATGGACGAGTAAGAATATATTTTTAATTACGATAATACAACTAAACAACTGGCAATTCGAACTTAATTTGCCTTTTAGTTATGTAGATCGAAGTCTTGAATCTTTTTTGATTTCACAAGCGATTATAGCAAGAAGTTTTGGTAGACCTACAAGTATTTTACTATTTTAAATTAAGGTATATTTACTTTTGGAAATACAATTTTTCTGGGTAATTAATGTTTATTGTACGTAACAAATATATGCTGGGATAAATAACTTTTGCTTAAAGAGATTACATTTTGAGCCCTCGTAGAAATATGAGCTTATTTTCCCATTTCTCAACTAATTATTGGTTTCATTCAGAGAGAATTTTGAAGTTTCTCCGAAGTTAAGAAAAGAATACCTGAGAACTCCATTTTGAGACTTAGTTCCTAATATAAAATTTTCCTAATACTTCATGGAAAAATCAATAGCTGTGGGAAATTTTGAAGAGTAGCAATGATTGAATATTTCCGTGTTGCTGTTTCTGCAATGTCAAAAAGAAGACACTAACTTATTTTTTTTTGCTAATAGAACGCTATAAAGGAAGCTAATACTCTCATTTCGGTATTATAATTTCAATGTAAACAGTTGAGTGACTGTTCTTTACTACGAGTTTCTTGGACCATTATCTGATCCTTTATGTACTGAATATTTTTCAGTTAAGGATTCATCTTCAAACAACGCACCTGTCCTGAATAAGCAGAAAATGTTTCATTGCGGATGGATGCCAAGTATCAATATTTATTCAGGTGAGTTGCTGAGTTTTGATAGTTCTTCCAGAATAGAGTCATTGAATTAATTGTTTTGGGGCTGCAATGGGTATTAATCGATTACCTCAATATCGGATAAAGGACCGTAGTAGTAATTGAATCTTTCTGTGACAGCTTTATTGAAATATATAAAAAATATACTATATAATAATTTTAAATTTTTATAGATTTCTGACATTGAAATTATTAATCTGGAGAAATCTTTCATAATGGGAAGAAATAGTTTAACATGTTGAAACTGTGCTGCAAATTTTTAACTTTGTTTACCGTTCAATTCTGAAATCACTGGCTTAAATTATTTATCTGTACTATAATATTACTGAAGAATTTCTCAAGCTCCTTATAATAGGTGAATTTTAGACTGATGTATTAAAATCTTTTCTTTTTTCATAATTCATACACTGAGCCATGTGCTTAGACAGAGGGGAAGATTTTTTGATAATGATTTCATCTTGAAGCATAATCAAGTTCATGAAATTTCAGGATTGTCTTAGAATATTGCCATCCAAAGTCTATTTATTTATTGATAGTTTATCTGCTGCTTTCTTTTGGTGCACGTACTGAACCGTCACTAACTTACAAAAAAATGCACATTCTCTTATTGTGGAAATTATGCGAATTCCTTTCTATCGTTTTAAAGCAACTATATCAATTATATTAAACAAACCATCATCACTTGATACTAAATAATTATAAAATCTTTTCGATATATATCTAAATTCCACATTTGTTTGTAAATTATCTTGTTAAAGTTTCAATTGAACATTGTTTGTTAGAAGATACTAAATAATGCCCCTTAAACTATTTTACCTTCAAATTTTAATAAAAAGAAATCTCAAAGAAAAATAATTGGGACTGGAGTTCTATATACAATAATTTTCGTAGTTTCATTTTATGTATAATTTGGAATTCCTGCAATTAATGGTTTCTTGATATCTCTCTGAAGGTTAAATAATAGGACTCTTTCCTTCGTATCTCTTAATTTTTATTGTTGAAAGTATCCACCTAAAACTATAATTGGAATGGGATTAATTTATAAGAAATATTTAACAATCACGAAGGAATTTTAGGGTTGCTCCTGGCTCCGATTGGTTAATACACTTACGTTGTGTGATCTCATTTGTTGTACCCCAACAAAGAACTTAAAAAATCGGCTGAGAAAGACAAAAAAGAAAAAATAAGTCGTTAAATGGATGTACTCGTTGCCACAATGAGATATCCTGTACGGAAAAGAAAGCTTTGAATCTTCCGTCAATTTGATTGCCTTAAGTATTTTAAAAAATTTTTTAAAAAAATGCATATATTTTAATACTAAGTACACAATCAGGAATTTTGTTCCCTTTCTAAGAACTATTTGGACTAAGAATATTGAAGGCAGTATCTAATGACTGTTTTAAACTAAGTCCCAATATTCGGAGTGGAACCTAGTATAAAAGAAAGGCATTAGCGAATCACTTTACAAAATCATGTGAGCGTAGGAATTTCTTGTAAATTTTTAGATATTAAATAATAAGATCTTGGTAGAAATTTTTAAAGCACATTGTGGCATGTATAAAATTAATAAAATAAGGTGCATTGAATATTGGAAAAAATTATTGTAAACATGGGAAGCCTTCGAAATGATTGTATATAATATCCGTCATCAAGTCAATATACGTTTGTATATACTATACATTGCACTAATTAGTGTCCCTTATTTAAATCTTCGTTATAGTTCTTAAACGTTCAAATCCTCAGTCATTGAACTCAAATTGAATGCGATGATAGTAATTGAAATAATATAAGCTCACAAATGCATATACCCATGTTTTTCTATCAAACACTGAATTTATTTCCTAATTGCAATTATCTTGGAAAATTGACAACGTTTATCACACTACACTACCTGTGCTCGAAGGATGCCATTTCTCAATAGTGTCATCGTTTTGAATCATTCTGAGATTTTTTTTATTTCTCAACATCTGAGTTCCACTGATCCATAATCTTAATCCCTCCAAATCTCAAGAACGAATCGCACCTACTTTTGGAGTAACCCGTTTGAAAACTTGAACCTTGTCATAAATTTCTCCCAGTTGTTCAACTGCTGGCATAAAATTAACGTTTGAAATATTTTATCAAGTTGGAATGACTATAAATTTCCGTCTTTTACTTCCTTAAGTCGAGCATAATGTCAAAAAATTCAAATATTATAATTCATCTTCACCATTCTATTCCATTCCTAGCGAATGTAGAAGTTGTCTACTTCAGTGGCGCAGGTTCCTTGGAATATGCTTTGTCATCTCTTTGATCTGCAGTAAAGTTGCCGGATGGATCAAGTATTTGATCTGTAATTACCTTACTTGCACAGAAGGAATGGCTTTCGATGCTTAAATTCTATTTTAGTCAGTATCAATAGAACCAGATGTACCAAAACTGGGGATCACATCAGAATGCCAGAAGTTTGAAATCCTGGTAAGTTGCTAATTCGATATACTAATAGAATTGTAAAATATCATTTTCATAGGATATTGCATTATTGGTTTAAAGCACTATAAAAATTGAATGCTTTTCAAAATAAATGGAATAGAAAAATATTTCTTTCGGGGGCTTTGCTCAGGTTTATTACATAAGAAGTCATTATTAGTTTAATGCCCAATACAAATATAATACTTTCAAAAGGGTAAGAAAAATACTTTATTTGGCACTTACGTTGCATAAATGTTTCTGCACGAAGTCATTAATCTTAACTTCATGATTTTCAATACTTTTTACTTCATATTTCAAAGACTAACAGTAAAAAGTTTAGACTCTTTAATTCTGATATGAAAAACTTTTCCAAAATTAATCTTTGTTGAATTTTCTCAATTCCGAAACCCTAAGCAAAAATTCAGATGACATGATGTTATTGACATTGATTAGTAATCTGTATTCATTTCTACTGATATAGTTTCGGATTTTTGAATAGTTGTATATATTTGCCTTAATTATTTTTTTCAGAAATCCTTCGATGTCTCAAATTTTGACCAGTGAAAGATTGCTTGGGACAAGTCTCGATTTCCTTTTGACCATCAAGTTCTTGAAATTCTTCCTCTCCTAGAAGTGCTTCCATGATTTACTTATTTACAATTCGATTTCTAATATGCTTTGGTTTGTACATATTGTGCATAAATTTTTATTCATTAAAATAATTAGTTAATAGGCTAAGACAAGTACATCTGATTTAAAGGATACTTTCACAACATACTTCATATTTGAATACGTTGAAATGCTTTGGTTTTTATGGAACAATTAAACTTTTTTAAGGATATTAAAATGAACTGTTGAGTTATTTCAGATTTCGAATTAAGATCCTTTAAAAAAATCGTATGTTTAAAAAAAATGCTATAAAAATTGAGTCTTGAAATATTTGATTGTTAAATTATAATTGTCGGTTCAAATTATATTAAGATAGTAATGGATTATCTTTAAAATAGAAAGCTATAATGCAGGAAGTCTTCAAAATTTTCATGGCAAACAGTGACTTGAGACGCTCTCTCTGAGCGAGCAGTATCTACAGACAGGCGGAGTTGCTCTCGCCGAACTAACGGCGTCTTTTGGCACCGTTCATTTGTGACATATTCTGAAGTAGGTTTCTAAAATATTTTTTATTGGTAATTATTTTATTTCATTTTTATGTGTTGCAGTGACAGTTCACCTGTTCTATATTGGGTAAATATCCTTTTTAGTTATAACTTCTTGCGAATTAGTTTTGATTTTTTTTACAATCCCTCATCCAAACCACTCGCACACTTTAAATGGAATAGATAATTATCCTTAACATGTATCAGATTTCAATTATCTTCACACAAAAAAATCTTCCTGCGAAAAACATTTTAGATGCATTTAATATAATATTCGAGATATTTGAGGCAAATTTCGAAATTGAATGGCCTTAAAAGTTTGCAAAATTCCATAAAAAATTTGTTGTCATTATATCTAAAAGCAATGATGATGCCAACTCTGTATAAATCGAAATGCTTAGTTGTTTTCCTCAATTCATTTTCTTAAATCGAATGAATATACATGTTGATATAGAGCACACGATTAACCTTGAAATTATAAGAGAAAATACTAAGACTCTTTTGACGGACTGAGAAAAATTTCTAATCATTTAGATTTATTTTACTCCTATTTATATCATAAAATGTATTTTTAAATATATTTGTTTCTACAGCTTTATTATAAGCAATTAAAAAGGTTTTGAAATATATTAGAATTTTTGGTTATCTGAATGGAAACAATTATTTCTTCTTAATTATCCTAAAATAATACTCTATTGGTTAATATTCTTAAATTATGCTATATAACCTATTGTAGTCCAGTAATGAGAGTAAGGAGTTGATTGATGATGGAAGCAATAAAGACACGGCATTAAAAGAAAGTGAAGAATAGAATATTGGTTAATCATTAGACAAATGTGAAGAAATCAAACCATCCAGAATGTAAGTCTAAATGAATTAATAAACCTTGCAAAAAAATCGTAATATTGAAATGTATTTAAAAAACATTTATTCCTTTGATTTGCCAAATTTTTAAAATTGGAATAAAAACATTGATGAAAATTAGTGGTAAAAGTCTCCAAAAGAACATCCAGTACTACTTTCATCTCATTTTAATTACAGGTGGAGGAAACAG
This sequence comes from Argiope argentata, assembly GCA_026289955.1. Classification (NCBI taxonomy): domain Eukaryota; kingdom Metazoa; phylum Arthropoda; class Arachnida; order Araneae; family Araneidae; genus Argiope; species Argiope argentata. The sequence continues at coordinate 21,388 of JAOUZG010000972.1, read as the reverse complement.
GAAGTCGTAACAAAGGCCACCATCAGGTTTGAAAGGAAAATTAAGAACTTAAAATACTGCAGTGTCAAATACCATCAGGAAGGTCGAAAAAGATAAGATAGCAAGGAAAAAAACAGCTTTATGTTATGACAAAACTTGAAATAGCTCCATGGAACCATAAGGGAAAAAAGGCAGTACCTGATCACTTTAGAACCATTAAGTTAATAAACTTTCATAAGATTCTATTCTAAAAAATTTATGCAATATAAAATTTCATAAATACTTTTGAAGTAACTCGTGGCTGATTTTAAATAAAGTATGACAAATCCAAATGTTGGAGGGAAAGGAGAAGCAAAAGCATTTTTAAATGGGTACCTTCAATGCTTGATTTGAATTCGAATCATCAAGAATAAATGAATGAGACAGAGTATATTGCTAATTACAATAATACAACAAAACAACTGGTAAGTATAATTCGCATTATAGCTATGTACATCGAAGTCTTGAATCATAAAATTGAAATTAAATATGATTATAACAAGAAATTTCAATAGACCTACAGAAAATTAACCGTTTTCAAATAAGAAAGATTTTTTTGGGGGGGGGGGGGAAATACAATTTTTCTGGGTAAATAAAAATCTTTATTATTCGTTAAATGTATGCTTGGATATATAACTTTACAGTGCAGAGATATCATTTAGAACCCCTATCGAAATATTAGCTTATTTTTCTTTTCTTAACTGCTTCTGGTTTTATCCAGATAGAATTGTCAAGTGTTTAAGAAGTTAAAAATACCTGAGGATTTAATTACTCCATTTTGAAATCTAGTTCCTAAAATAAAATTATCTTAATTCCTAATGGAAAGATCAATAGTTATCGGAGATTTTGAGAATTAGCAATGATTGTATATTTCTGTATTTCTATTTCTGCACTGCCGAAAAAAAATAACTAAATTATTTTTATTTGCTAATAGGTCTCTGTAAAAGGAAGCTGATACTCTCATTTCGGTAATATAATGCCACTGTAAAGTGTTGAGCGACTGCTCTTTAGTATAAGTCCCTTGAACCATTATCTAAACCTTTATGTGCAGAATATTTTTCAGTTAAGGATTCATCTTCAAACACCGTTTGTGAATATGCAAAAACTGTTTCATTGCGGATGGATGCCAAGTATCGATATTTATTAAGGTGAGTTGCCAAGTATCGATATTTATTGCATAAATTATGAGTAGTTCCAAAATATATTCTTTATGCCCAATTCGATACTTTAAAATATGATTCGTTTTTGTGCAGAAAAAGATATGAATAGATTGCCTCAATATCGAATAAGTGTTAATAAAAAATAACTGAATATTTATGTGCTAGCTTTTTCAAAGGATACAAGTAAATACAATGATATGTTTGTTTTTTATTTTATCGATTTCTACAATTGAAATTATTAATAAGAAGAACACTTTCCTAATTGAAAAATTGATTAACAAGTTGCAACTACACAACAAAAATTAAATTTGTTTTACCATTCAATTCAGAAAACACTGACTTAAATTACTTATCTGTATTATAATATTACTAAAGAATTTTTCGAGTTCCTTATAATAAGTAAATTTTAAACTCATGGACTAAAATCTTTTTTTCCAGAATTTATATGCTGAGCAATGAGCTTAGAAAGATGGGAAGAAATTGTAAACTTGATTTCATCTTGAAACGTTTTCAGGGTCATGGAATTTCAAGATTTCTTGGAATTTTGCCGATCAAAATCTATTTATTGATGGTTCAACTAAGACATTATTTTCCAGCCTTTAACTACTACGTCACTAAGCTGTTACACAATCAAGCAAAATTCCCCATTATATTATAACAAGAACTATGAGAATTCATTTTTATAGCATTAAAGTTATTATATTTCAGTTTTAAACTAGCCATCACTGAGTATTGAAATAATTATAAAATGTTTTAGATATACATTTGGATTTCGGAACATTTGTTTGGAAAATATATTACCAAGGTTTCATTTTAACATTATTTGATACAAGATAACCAAATGTCCCTTAAGTTATTTTACTTTCAATTTTTAATAAAAAAGAGAATTTGACTCCATGAAAGAGAGGACGGGGGTCCTTTACAACATTAATTTTCTTAGTTTCATTTTATGAACAATTTGGAATTCCTGTAATCAAGGGTTTTTGAATAACTGCCTGAAGGTTAAACCGTACCCTTTCTTGTGTGTGTGTGTATGTATGTATGTATGTATGTATGTATGTATATATATATAT
>JAOUZG010000971.1:0-16073 GCA_026289955.1 Argiope argentata | reverse complement strand
CATATATTTTAGTTAACATTTGCATTAAAATAAGTAATAAGATCGAGGATGCATTTTTGTTACTATCAAATCTATATATACCTTATGCCACTAATTATTATCTAGAAAAATCTTTATTATACATGTTATTGGCAATTTATGAAACCCATGCATCCTATAAAATACATTGGTTTCTATAGAATTGAATTGTTTATTGGATTTTTAAAATATGAGAATTGTTATACCCTTTCCCTAGGCATTGTACATAATACCTAAGCATTTTACAGGTTGGCAAATACTATTTATTCAGAGTAAGATTAAAAATATATTGCCAATGAGATTATTAAAAGAGTTTATTGTTTTAGAGACAAAGAGGGCACACTATTTTTATGACCTTTACAATTTGACTAGAGAAAGGATGGATTTGTTTAACGAAATTTTGTGAACGTATGTGTATTATTTAATTTCGTTTAAACATTTACAAAAGGCAGTACAAACGAAATTATGTTCGGTAAGCACTCATCATATCGGTTTAATATACCATCAAAAAATAATTGAGATGACATCTGCTATGCATATTTCAATGTATCGCGCCAAAACATCATTTCTTGATCGACCAATCACCGCGTGCTCGTGCAAGTTAAATTATGTTTTTATTCATTTTAATTGTTTCATCGAATGAGTCACTTTAGTATTGCAGATGATCATAAAAAACTTTGTTTCGCATTCATTGTTTCAAAAAGATATCCCATTTCCTATTTATTTCATTTCATATCATCACGTGTTCAAAATATTTTTCTATTTTTTATTTGCTGTTGTCATTAACTTATTTTTTTTAAAAAAATAGAGCTTTTGAAAATGCATTGGCAACGCGCTATTAAAAGCTGATTTTTCGAGATACTCGTGCGGATAATAAAATTTTTATTTTTCGCCTACGGATTTTTGTTGACGCCAAAACCCTCGACCCAAAAATAACATCATATTCCGACATGATAATATAATCTCACCCGTTTATTTTATTTTTTATTTATTTATTTATTGCTTCGAAGATACTATACCGGTTTCACATCTAGCATTCTACTGAATATCTTTGAAAAGTGTGAAATGTTTAATAGTACAGGCCGGTGTTCGAACATTTTATTGAATGCCTGTTTTTATATATTGAAGGTAGCAAATGTATTACATTTAACTGATTTTAGAATCTGAGAATACTTTTTATTCTGCCAACTTTGTCAAAAATGTTTTATGACATATTTAGAACCACAAAATGTTTTTAATTCGTATTTGAATACACCTGAAAACTCTTTTTATGTTCCTACCAGTCTCAAGCATGCTTTATGACACTTTTGTTTTCTCTATCAATAATCTCTAGCATCAAATGTCTAAGCGGTTAATTTTTCTGCTACCAGTTCCAAATAAATTTTATAACTCGAACATTTTTCCACCAAATATTTTTGTTATATTTTCAGCTTTCAGATGATTTATGTCACTTGAAAACCAGTCTTTTTGTTTTAAATAAATTTGTTTTCTTTTCTTTAAAGTAGTTACCTTAATATTAAGACATTTTAAATCTTTCCAACTGCTACCCCATTTAACGACGAAATATTTTTCATCAATGGTTTTTTATTAATTAATATATATTTGCATTTATGTTACTATGAAATAGTAATTGTTTATAGTACTGTATTTATGTTTCATGCTTTAATTAGACACAATATATTTTACTTTGTAGCAGTTGCATTATTCTCGCCTTCTCTTTTGGATATTAGTTCACTTCCCTTTTGGTTACTAGATGGCAGTGCGTGATTACGTCATCACGCGCGCCATCCCATAATGCTTTGCGCTGGTAGCAGAGAGAGAGGTAACTCCGTCCTAGGCAGCTGTGTACTGGAATGTCTTTGTGTTACGTGTTGTCTTTGCGTGTTTGTACATAGTGTGTGAGTATGATGATTAAAAGGAAATGTTTCCAACAACATTCGTCTCGTTGCTTCCATGCACGGACACCACATAATCTACATACCACCACAACTTATTTTATTTCATAAAGCCTTACTTAAGAAAAATAATTTTTCCAAGATCATTTTTAGTCAGTATTCTATTTGAATATTGTTTCAATTTTATAAAAATTGCATTCTTTATCACATCAAATTACTCAGATAGTATTTGCAAGAGATAATAATTGTACATCCAAGTTTGCTTCTAATCGTTTCTCTTTGATATATGTTTAATATATTATCAGATGACAATTTTCAATGTTGTGCTTGCATTTTTTACAAGGAATCATAATTATGAGTTTAGAAGCTAACTCCAAACTGAAACATTTTTTTAAAATATTTAAAAAGTTAATTATAATGCTATATTTTACCAAAATTATTTATTGCTACATTTATGCATACTAAAATGTTTATCTTACATTCGTTTGTTCACTCGCAAAGTTTCACGCTCCTATCTATTTTTTATACTTCAGTAAGTATTTGTAAGAGTTCATATCAGAGATAATGCACAATGTTGACATTTAAAGACTGAATTAGAAATTAAATTTTAAAAACTAGTGTGATGATTAATTGAAGTACTTACGTAACAATACTCAGATTAACTATAATTAATATTATTTTCAACATTTGTTCAAAATTAATATTTTCGACACCAATACAAAATTATACTGTTCCAGCATACCCTTGCAGATAGATGCATTACGATATTTGTTCAGATAACATTTCAAAATGATTATGGTTTCTGAAATATTCACTTTTAAGAAGTCTTAATATCAAATAAATAAATGGGAGCAAACAATGTTGTTTACTTTCTTATATTTGCACTATTATTCTCAGATATATTAAAATTCAGTAAGTATAAAGTGACTCATTCGATTGAATGAGTCACTTTAGTACTGCAAACGATCACAAAAAAAGCTTTGCCTCGCCTTTATTGTTTTAAAAAATATCCCATTTCCTATTTATTTCATTTCATATAATCACGCGCTCTAAATAACATTTTTCTGGGTTTTATTTGCTGCAGTCATTATTTTTTTAAAATCAGAGCTTTTGTAAATGCAATGGAAACGCGTTCTCAAAAGCTGATTTTTTTGAGATGCTCGTGCATGTAATAAATTTTTTTTATTTTTCGCCTACGGATTTTTAATGGCGCCCATCTGAAAAACAACATAATAATCTGACATGATAAAATTAGCAATAATAATAAATGTTACAACAAGAGCGCGCATATATTTTTTATAGTGGTATTTTCCCACAAATTGTATAGTTTCTTATTATTGAAAATCTCGATCGTACAAATACAGGGTGTCCGAGAAGTCTTTGACACATTTCAAAAATTCGGTAAAAAAAAATAAACGAGATAGAAAGCAAAATTAAATTACATGTATTACCTCATATAGTAAAGTTTTTTTAATGCAAAACTGGCCGGTAGATTGCGATACTGAAATGTTAGAAAGAGTTATTTAGAAAATGGCCTCTCCAAGTGAGCGCACGTTTTGTGTTATGTGGTTTTTCGAATCGAAATCTGTGACTCAAGTTCAACGTAATTTCCGAACGAAAAATTGAAAATTACCCTCCATCTCGAAACAACATTATTGCATGGAAAAATGGGTTTTTGGAAACTGGGAGTGTCCTGGGTCGACACAGAGGTGTCGTCGATAGAATTCACCAGTCATTTGCTCGTAGCCCCCGAAAATCAGGGGCCGACATCGAGGTGTATTGATATGATGAAAAAAAACTTCACTATTTGAGGTAATAAATGTAACTTAATTTTACTTTCTATCTCGTTTATTTTTTTACCGAATTTTTGAAATGTGTCAAAGACTTCTCGGACACCCTGTACTTCTGGATGTGCTCTCCCCCTATCCAGAAGTTTCTCTTTTTCTCAGAGGCGGATTTCCAAGTATGCAGATTGGACAACTATTTAGGACTACTGAGTTGAGAAAGAGTTTTTTCCTAGTTGCTAACTATATAAGTTTATAAAAAATACCAATTTTATTAATTATAAAATATTTAAAACGGTTTTAAAACTTTATTAAATATAATGTCAGTTTTTTTAATGTTTAATTATAATAACTTTCGCTTACTTATCACATTATGTGTAAAATAGAATATCTGCTTCTGTAATATTGCATGCAAACATTGATACCAGATAGCATGGAATCATAATATATAAAAAAACTCATGCAAATAAAAATTTATTGAAAGTTATTTCTCAGCAGATGCAGATTATTTTTTCTGAACACTATTGAAATAAAAGCGACCAGGCATCCCAGTTCCGTATTTTTGAATTTTTGATTGTTTGAGTTTTAACAAGGATGAGATTTTAAAGGACTAGATTTCAGACCATTCATTGTCGTTTATTCATGGATTTTTTGGGAATGATTATGAATTTATGGAGATGGTTTAATTGTACTAGACTATCTGAGATTAGCAACAACAATATATTTATAAACTCGATAAAATTAACAACATTCATCCAAAATAAATCATTAATATATTAAAAATTGGGAGAGATTTGAAATTAAATTGAGGATTTCATTAAACGAAGGTCTTCACAATGCGTACTACCTAAGGATGGTAAGTATCGAAATTCACCATTACTTTTTTATTTACTGATTTCTCAAGGAATGCAGAAATATATAAAAGTTTTGTGTATCCATGCCATTACAATATCGAGTTTTGCTTTAAAGTTGAAAATTCTGAAATGATGTTGAAACAGAAATTAAAACAAACATTTGCTAGTCAAACAAGTTTTAGAGTTAAAATGAAATTCTGAATATTCTTTTCTACCTATTCTTTCCGCAATCATCCAAAAATTTTAAATATTTAATGTAAAGGATAACACATTAAAGTTCGATTTATCATATTCTATAAGTTCTCACTAATCCTCTTATTGTCGAGCATTTTCAAAAAAAAAAAATTAAGAGTAAAATGTTAATGTATACAGATTTGTGGTGGATTTCTTAATATTCAAATAATAAGCTGTTCAAATTTTTGAATTATATTTTGCTGATTTTGTACTGTAAATTTATGCAATAATTTTTATGTTTTTCTGCATAATTTTCCCATTTTTTTAAAAAGCATATAAACAGCATTAAAGTTTTTTAATTGAAACTTATCTGATTAGGCTTATTCGTTATCCTCCATATGATATTTACTATATGACTGTGAGTTTACTACAATTGTAAATAAATTATATTAAACTTTATAAAATACAAATAATCTCTACTTGTTCTGTGACTAGTCTACTTCCATTATTAAAGAAATATGAGAAGGATAAAATGGCAACGAAGTTACATTAACCCTTTAACCGGTTTGCCGTATGCCGTACGTGCATCAATTTATCGAATTTTGATAGTTGTAAACAAAAAATAAATCATTCATAACAATTATAATTCAATAGTAAAATGACTTCGAATACGTAGATAAGCCAATTTCCATTTGAATCAGAGTAAAAAAAATATTCCCAAAATAGAAGGCGTCATCTTATGAGATAGTAAGGAAAATAAACCGGTTAAAGGGTTAACTAATTTCTCACTTAATATACCAGCTATTATTACATTTACTGTACCTTCATAAAGCTATCCACATATTTTCAAAAATTATATTTAATGCAGTTTGGATTTGTAAATTAATCTATGTCCACATAGCTGGCACAAAAGCAAAGGGAGACTTGTATTTATACCAAAACAGTTATTTGCTAATCTTTCTTAAGGAAATTTTTCATAAATATTGGATTATAATTTATGTTCAATAAATGCAATATTAAGTATGTTAAAGAGTTGATACTTTAAAAAATGTAAGTTAATACATATTACAGAAGTTTGATTCCATTTTTTGCATTTAAAATATTTTTAATTAAAAAAATTAATATTAATCTTATATTTTAGCTATATTTTAATTAAATTTTATTAATAATTTCAATTATAAAAAATAAATAAAATATCAAAATGAAATCTGCTTTGCATATTTCAATGTATCATGTCAGAACATCATTTCTTGAACGGCCAATCACCACGTGCTCTTGCAAGTTAAATTATGTTTTTTATTCATTTTAATCATTTCATTGAAGGAGTCATTTTAGTATTGCAAACGATCATAAAATAACTTTGTCTCGCATTGATTGTTTTTTTAAAAAATATCACATTTCCTATTTATTTCATTTCGTATAATCATGTTCTCAAAATGACATTCTTCTAGGTTTTATTTGCTGTAATCATTAGCTAATTTTTTTTCAAATAGAGCTTTTGTGAATACGATGGTATCTCAATATTAAAAGCTGATTTTTTAAGGTAATCTTACAGATAATAAAATTTAAAATTTTCTTTTTCGCATACGTATTTTTGTTGAAGCCAAAAACTTCATACCCAAAACAACATCATGTACTGACATGATAAAAAAATTTAATTTTATTATTTTAAATTTGTATATTATTTGGCTATACAAATATTGTATTATTTAGCTATTTTTTTATTGTTGTGTATATGTCGGTCCTGCTTTAATGTTTCTAAATTTAAAAAGAAGCACCTTAATAATGCTAGTACTTTTTTAAGTGTGTTAGTGGGAAATCAAACTATTTATTAAAATGCATTTTCATCGTAAAATGATGCGGATAGCCATCGGGGAATCTGTTTAAATTGTTCATTCATTTATTGTTTCAGTTCTGTGAAAGATAAATGACGCCTCTATTAACCTAGAAGAAACAAAAGAGCAAACGTGTTTATGTCAGCACGGTGACATCAATGCCTATTGTTAAGATAATGCCACCTCTTTTATTTCTCTCTCTCTCTTTTCTCAATCGTTTTTTGTGAATAAACACTTCTTTACTACAGATGATAAAATATTCTAAATATAACATGTGCCCTTGAATGAGAATGTCAGGAGTTTGCCTTGACGGCCGAAAGAGCACTAAAAATAGATGTTTAAGAATGAGCTCATAGATATCCACGGTCAGCTTTATAAGATGCTTGCAGTCATAATATTCGAAGAAATTCGCTATCAAAAAATCTATTCCGGCGCATGTAGTGATGTGGGGAGACGGAACTAATTTAATAGTTTCTCTTATCATTTAGGAATGCTCATTTCAAATTTCTTTTATAATATATTTCTTGTATTATTATTTATTCAAACATAAGAATTAATGAACTTAGAAAGCAGAAGAGAGTTATGGCTCTCGATTTAAAAATTAACTACTGAATAAAAGTAAAATAAAATAGAGATTAATAGGAAATCTGCTATGTATATTTCGATGTACTATGTCAGAACATACTTTTTTGAACGGACAAGCACCACGTGCTCGTGCATGTTATATTATATATATATTTTTCATTTTAATTGTTTCATCGAATGAGTCGCTTTAGTATTGCCAATGATCCAAAAAACTTTATCTCGCATTGATTGTTTAAAAAAATATCACATTTCCTATTTATTTCATCTCGTATAATCATGTGCTGGAAATGACATTTTTCTAGGTTTTATTTGCTGTAGTCATTAACTTATTTTTTTAAAAAATCAGAGCTTTTGTAAATGCAATGGCAACGCGTTATTAAAAGCTGATTTTTTTGAGATTTATCGGGCTGAAAATAAAATTTTTATTTTTCGCCTACAGATTTTTGTTGACTCCAAAAACAACAACATGTTCTGATATGATAATAATAGAAATAGTTTTTAAAATATTGTAGAAATATTAATTTTTAAAATTATACTCACATGTACACATAACAGTTTCTGAAAAATAGCAGAAATCATTCTCTTGGAATCAATTGAACAGCGAGAAAAAAATATTTGACATCTTATGTTAAGTTTATTTACCGATCTTGATAGGAATCTTCTTCTTAGAAAATACTATTGCTAATCCTAAAGAATAAAAGCTATCCACTAAGACACTTAAAATCCTATTACCAAAGGATTATAATTTATTTTAGTGAATTGCTTTTATTTTTCATTCTATTCATGTTATTCTTAATTATCTAAATAACACTTTTATTCATAACTATAATTAATTGCCATTCTTAACTATTATCTGTTTTTTAAAGTTAATGACTTCTTCCCATATCTTTGCTACCGCTACTTTTGGCGAATATTGTAATAATATAAGAAATTGGATTCTAATTTTCTTTCTCTCTTTATTTTTAGTTTTTGTCAAACCAGAAGTGGCTAATAAACAGAAAATTTTCACATTTTTTACATAGCTAGACATCCGAAATTTCATAATAAGGGAGGGCTGACCTCAGAATCTTTGTCAGAATAGCCTATTCTATTCATATCCAAAAAGGCCGTAATCCTTATATTAGTGAGAACAGCTTGATTTATAGTTCTGGTTATGAAAACGCCGCTACTGAATGCTAAGTTTAGATTTCCTGACGTTTGCTTGGAGTTTTAAGGAAGCGTTTATACATCTGGAATTATAAAACAATAATTAAAACACGTTAGTTAGAACGAATAAGCTTTCAAAACATATTTACAGTCATACCTTACCGAGTGGATTTTCGTCCTACGGCTCCTGCAATAATAATAACGTCACAATCTAAAGATGCAGAGTAATGAAATAGTAATTGCTGATTTAATCATTTGATGTGTCGACGTCCAGGCTAAGGAGCACCTCGTCTTTCCAGTGATCTGGGTGTCTCGGGTTCGCATCCCGGTTCGGGCAGGGTTATTCTTCATCTGTTCTCTCTTGAGATGTAACAATGTGCCCTCCCCGTAAAAAGAGGCTGCGCAAGAGAATGTGATGAGTGAGTAGCTGAGACGTGCTCTTGGCCCTAATTGACTCTACTTAAAACAAGAGAAACAAGTACAGCCCTCTCTCGGTTTATCAGCGGACATATTAACCTCTTGCGCTATTTTGACGTACAATGTACGTCATAGGAAATTTTCTCCTATACTGAAAATAACGTAAAGCGTATAAATTTTCTGCGCTACTGTACTACTTAATGCTTATTTGAAACGTCTTTAGATAGGATGGGCACACGTTTCTGCTAATTAACTAATAGCACAAGAGGTTAAAGGCCTCACTTTTCAACTGTGACAAAAGTATTTCCCGGACTGTCATTGGTGTAAGAGCGCTCCAGCTTCTCCCACTCACATTTTAAACTGTCTAAATATTACAAAGCATGGCATTCTCAAAGACTCGGTTCTATTTATGGACTTTTTGGAAACATTGGGTTTTATGGAGATGGTCTAGCACTGCTGGGCCATCTGGGATTAGTAACAACAACACCAAGAGCATTACAACCCACCTTCAACAAATTATCGTGGACTGCGTCAACGCGCCATGCCCATGGCAAGCGCCATAAGAAGCAACAACAAATAATTTTAACATTTCACTTGCTAGTGAAATGTTAAAATTATTTGGGAACTCCTGGGAACAATAATTTTTGCATGAATTTTATTATTTTATATGAATAATCATAATTATTAAGTATTTTTACTTTTAAATAAAAAAATCATTGAATAAAAAGATGCTTATTTATCAAAGACATTTTCTATCGTATAAATATATTTTCCTAAAGATGCTAAAATAAAAACAATCAAACTAAAAAAATTAATCATATTGGTTAAGCTGCAAACTTGTTGAAATGTGAAACTAAATTGATCAATTATTAAATATGAGACCTTCTGAGCCAGAAGAACCTGATTCCAAATACCAAATTTGTCTCTGTTTTGGTGGCACTATGTGGAAATCAAGTTTCCCTTAAGTATCAAGTCACACAGTTTTGTTGATATCTCTTTTAATATTTAATATAATAATCACCAACTAGAGTGAATTATCAATGTTTTTTCCCCTCCAAATATTTGTAAAAAGTAAAAAGGTTATGGAATATTTCATTATGGAAGGTTTGAAATGCCTTATTGGAAAATAATTCCAATGTATGAGAATTGTAACTCACGGACAGATATAGATTTTGTTGAGATATAAATAGCAACAGTCGAAGTGAAGCATATTAAATTATTTCCATATCTCAGATACGTGGGCATGAAACCTGTTGTATCATTTTCGTAAATATTTCTGCTTTGCGGTTCGGATGCTCCTGACGTTTGAGCTGAAAATACAAACAAAGTAATCGTTTCTACTTCCGCAAGCAATCTATATATAGAATGGAACGGCGAGGATCGGACTGCCCGTCATTGGAACAGTTCCAGATTCACGGGAAGAATGTAAAAGACACAACTCTTCTTTTTCATTCAAATTGTTTTTCACTTTCAAAACAAATACAAAAATGAATGAATTGCATGCAATGCAGCACTTTTTTTTAACTTCTGGAACTGAAACATCAGAAAGTGTTACTTTTTAAATGTCAGCAATTATATATAAAAAGTCGATATTGTTTAGATTTTCTACTATCAACACAATATCTATCTCAGTTGAAGTGAAAGTTCCTTTTTTTAAATGATTTTTTTTTTTCAAATTTTTAACCCTTTGCAGTCCAAAAAATAATTAGAGGCAAAATTCTTCTCCTAATGCAAAGATTTGTTTATTGCTATGAAAAATAAATATACCTAATTCTTTTAAGTCGAATTTCTTTGAAAAATTAATCTACATCTCTTAACCATTATGTAGGCATTTTTAACAATTAAATTGAAAAATAAATAAAACGTCAAAATGATACACAGTCTTGAATGTCGAGTCACGCTCAACATCGGACCGCAAAGGGTTAAACAGTAGTTTTCCAAGCATTTACCCCATAGAAAAATAAATACAAAATGATTGAATTGCATTTTCGTTTCTTCTTCGGTTTTTCTTTTTCTTCTTTTTTTTGGGGGGGGGGGGGACCAAAATAACCTCAAAAAGTTTATTATTTTAACTTAAAATAGTTCTAAAAATATTTACTACTGAATTATATTCATTTACAACCTAGATAAAAGTAATGTAAATATCTATTGATGTGTATAATCTATTGATGTTAATATCTGTTGATGTACGTTAATATCTATTGATGAACGCTATTATCTGTTGATGTACGTTATTATCTATTCCTCGTCATCTCTATTTTTACATTTCAAAAAAAATTGACATCTTTATTTTTTGCCTAAATATTTTAATTGCAATTTTTCGCTTCAAAAAATGAATTTAAAACACGACATTCTTCTTGAAATTGCACATAAAAAAGTTACATTCAAAATTAAAGCAATTCTAAAAATATTCATAAAATTAAATTCACGAAATAAAATTATCGACATCTGAGGGTAAATTAGTAGTTTGAAAATAAATGTTTAAAAATGAGTCAAAGAAAATGAAAATAAATACTGTTTCTTTTCCTTTTTTTTTATTTATGATCCTTTAAATTCGTCTCATAATAACATAAACTATGAATTAAGCACCTAAAAATTTTATAATTAGTTCATAGTGTCCTGTGTGATTTAAAGGCTCCTGAATCTAAAAATTTTGCCGTATCTTCAATATTTTCTTAGGCCACTGAAAACGTTATAACTTTGTTTTGTCTCATTTTAACAAATAAATTTTCAACATCAAGGAAATTAATATTCAATGTACATATGTACCACGATAGTAATTTATACAATTTTTAAGTGAATTTACCAATATGTTTTTGAATCATCTAATTGCATTCAAAGATTTCCAAAATGTACAATAAGACGAAAAAAGAAGCCAAAATCAGGTTAATTTGAGCAGTCAACTGGGATGAAAATGGCACAAAACAATTACACTATATTTGTATTATATTTTTAAAAAATCGAATTAATCTTGAGAATAACTTTGCAAAAAAAAAATTATTGATTATACGAATAAAGGCAAGTAAATATCACAGGTGAGATTTATATTTCTAAATGTGTAGGCCAACTTACAATAATTTATTTTTTTAGAATATTTATATTTGAATATTTGCCTGTATTTCTCAGGTATTAAGATTGGCAAGATGCCAAGGGACCCAAGAACCTAACATCCAGAGCATAAAATAAAATAAATATATTTTGTAGTGCAAAATTTTATGCATATTATGTAGTAATAATTCATTTTGATGTGAATTAGTTAATAATTATCTATAATAAATAAAGCATCTTTAATTTAAATATGATTTTCTTATTAAATATAAATTCAATTTATTGAATCGAAATATAATTTATTTAGTTAAATAATTTCTTTAAGATAGGGGTGCCCAACCTTTTCAGGATGAGGGACCAAAATATGAAAAGAGATCATGTTGAGAGCCAAAACAGCACATGAACGTTAAAACATATTAAAAACGTGAAAACAGAGGGGGTTTTTTTGTGGCAATGCGCTTGAATTACAATTATTACTTTACTTATTTTACTCTTGCACACAATATGCAATAAATAAATGAATAAAACACAAAGAGAATAGATATGATTAAAATACTTTACCTAAAAAAAGATTCCTGCTAAAAAGGCGCCAAACTTGAAATAGAATAACAGAGGAAAACTTTTCGGTTATTATACAGAAAACACAATTTAAACTGAGAAAAAAATTAGTAATCAAAATTAGAAAAAGTTAATGAGGTGGCTGGGACTGAATATTTGAAGTTGAAAGGTCCTCATCTCATTCTTATTTTTGATTTGTTTCAATTCATTAGTGAGAAGGTTTGCTCACAAATGTATGTGTTGCCAAAAAAAGTTGCACATGCAGTTGCATTTTGCTTGAAGCATAAAAATTCCTCGGCTAAATCTTTATAAAATTCTAATATCGGTTTTTCTTTGAATTGATTTCTAAAAAAATCAGAGATCTGTGAATCAATTCAGGCTAACTACATACTCTCATCCACTAGATTTACACCAACAGAAAATGGCGACGAAAATACATCACTTTTTGTTTGGCACTTTTCATAATCTGAAAACCAATCATCGAATACTTTACGCAAGATTTGAATTTGATTCTCATACTGCATTTTCACGTGTGAAAATTTTTCTCTTTCGCGAGCTTCTCCTATACGAACTACTACTCGTACTCGCAGGTATCCATGAAGGGAACAAATGGAAAAGCCGCGTAGTAAAAAGTAAATAAACTTAATGAACAACTGTAAATTATTTATTCTGATGTAGAATTGTTTTCGCATCAGATTTTTAATCCTGTTTATTTGAAAAATATCATTTCATTTTAAATTGGTCTTATTTTATTAACAATAATCGGGGGCCAACTTCGAAGGCTACGCGGGCCATAGACTATGCATCCCTGCTTTAAGATAAAAATTTAATAATTTTTTTAACTTTTGAAATAATCTGGGGAGCAATATTCAAGCTTTTTAAAGTATTAGTAATATGCATGTTTTCTAGTACTCGGTGTGCAAGTATACTTAAACACATGGAAAGAAATTCAAAAATGATTCTATTTTTATACAATAAGAGAATTTTATTACCTTCTACTTCTATATGCAATGTGATTGATTTTTTCCTAACGTATATACAAGTTGCAGAATTCAACTGTGTATTTTATAAAACTCTATTAAATTTAAATTAGAAAATTTTATTTTAAATGCTTTAGACTTGTATATGATAAAAACTCACGGTAAAATGTCCTTCCCATTATATACAAATAAAAGAACATTTTATCAAACTTTTCTAAATAAATATCAAGTATTTGATTCAGATTCAAAGAAATTGAAGAAAAAATAACGCCCGTTCGGAAATTTGACAATTCTAAACTAATTACTTCGTTTTACTAATTAATGCTCATTTTAGAATTTCACTTTTAACACTTTTCGCCTATTCTACATCGCTAAGGGGTTATAGATAAGCAACGCCTGTTAATTCTGCTAATCCTTGAATTGTTTTTATAAAATGAGATTTAATTTCATTTATTTATAATATTTCTTTAACCGGAATACATGTATCTTTGATATACAATACACAACACCGCTTCATGCCCCTGCAACTATAACCGCCTGGTTGTTTAAACAGTGTAATGAGCATGAAGCGGAAGATATAATGAAAGTGACTGTTGTTAGACGCCTCACATTTATTGGTTAGAATTTAATAGGGGATTTTAGTTTTGAACTAAAGAAAGCTGGAGACAGTGAGGTGTTTGAAATGTAAATGGAAAGTGGCTTTGTCTAATTAAGCTAGCTATTGGAGATAAACTGAAGATTTATTCTAGTTCACAAAAACAGACTTATAATTTATTTGAAATTACAAATTTCTGAGAAATAATGTAAAAATACAAAAGAAAAATTTAGAGACGAGGGCAGAAACAATAATAAAAAAGAAAAACAAAATAAATAAATAAATGGTTGTATCTTTGACAGCTAACTTGCATGCTAAGTATACGGGATATTTAGTTCAGTTATATTAATGTCCTGCTGTAAATCAACACTAAGGCTATTTTTGGAGCGGACTACGTAATTTTGAATTGCGGTCAGATGACGAGGACGACACCTGAGTCGGCATCGTCTCTCCACACCATACCAGTGGAAGGGCATTTGGCCCTGCCATATTTAAAGTGCAACATATCCCCTTACACGCGATGGTTATTCGGTGGAGTCTCGAATCTTGAGCCCTACGGCTTAAGAACCTAGACCTGACCACCAGGCCATCACGGCTCTCGGAAAATTAGAGGATTAGACTGTTATTTGTTTTGATGATTGGACAGTGACGAGGCTATTAATTGATTCTCTCCTTGCAAATACTCTGACCACATCAGATAGATACCATATGAAACTTAACTGGTACCAAAGCAAGCCTTTCTAAATTTGAAATTTTAAAATATAATGTTTTGTTTTTTAAATCTTTATTTCCTTTTCTTTATTAAACTGCTTTTATTGATTTTCAGGTCAGATATTCAATAAGAAAAGTATTACATAGTTTTCAAAATGATGCTTGGGAAAGTGGAAACTCGTCGTAAGTACATGACTTTTAAATTGAAACAAGTTGGTACAACTTAGAATTTTAAGTTAAAACGTTGTAAAATTTTACGTTGTACAACTTTCAATTAAAAAGTTGTTTATTTTAGCTTTATTTGATAAATGTTAGTGTAATAACATATCGGATATTTTAAGAATTTTGTTAAATAAAAGAATAAAAAATAAAATAATTCCTATTGTTCTATCTAATTTATTAAAACAACTTGTCAATTGATTAAATTCTAAATAGGTATTTAAAGGTAAATTTTATTCCTTTGCTTATCATAATTTAATTTTCTATCTCAATTTTTTTTTTACTTTTACTTCTATTTCAAATTTTATGAGAAAGTTTACTATTAGTCCTCTGTTACTGTAATTTTTTCTTCAAATCTCTAATGTTTTTATTTACCAGGAGGTTCTATAAAGACGACTACTTGTTTATATGTAGCTAATTAAGAGTTTAAATGTTTGAATTCTCAAAAAAAAAGGGAAAAAAAGGTTGTATCAGAAGAAAGCTTTCAATAGCAATATGCTGATTTTAATTTAATGTTAGTTAAGAAATATTAATGTCATTTTATGTTTAAAAAAAGAAAGTACAAAAACATAATCCATTTATAATTCATAAAACTAAACGTTCAATATCAATTTTAACAACATGTGACATAAATCATTATGAGTTAAAATCCGCGCTGTTGAACTTATTGTTACCAGAATACATGTAATTCTAAGATATTTTATAAAGCAACCATTTCGAGAAGCAACAACTGCACCTTAAAATATTATTTTGTTATTTCTAAAATGTTATTTATGAAGGCAAATATTATATATATAATGTAAATATGTCAAAATTATATTATTAATATTAAACATCAGTCAAATCAAATGAATGAAAAATCAAATATTTTTAAAAAATAATGTTTGTAATTTCTACATAAAAGGTTGATAAAATCAAAATAATAAATTATTATAAAGCCATAATTTGAGCAATTTCTAAGTAAAATGCAGCTTTAATTAATTTAACCAATTTGAATAATCTTTTACATCTTCACAACCTACATAATCTTTTTTTTTAATTGTGAAGGTAACAAAAAGAAATTTTGAAAAAATTCTGGAAAAACTCTTTTTATTTTCTTTTAAAATTACCATTTATTCTTGTATTTGAATGGCTTTAAAGGATTTACAAGACCGTGTCAGAATTCTTTTTGAAGTTTCTTTATGTGTTTTAAGTTTAGTGTCCATGTGTTTCGTGAAATATAATAATATATGTGTGATTTATATATATATATAT
>JAOUZG010000969.1:0-21386 GCA_026289955.1 Argiope argentata | reverse complement strand
ATGACATTTGATGTTAATACAGTTTTTTCAAATATTAATTCATAAATTTTTTATTAATTCACTAAAAACAAATTTTCTCACCTTTATAGTTGTTGTAATTGTTAGGTCGGGACAGCCTGGTTGCCAGGCGTTGGATTTGCATCCCTTGTGCTGCGAGTTCGAACCTGGACACAAAGTTCTCTATGTCGAGAGTTATACCTCTGAGGGTAATGATTCAAAGGTGATCATTACTCGGGTGTTCAGGGATCCATACCCTCAGAAGCTACTGCATCCCTCCTTCCGTTGTAAAGGGGAACACGAGAACAGCGATTGTTATTATTTAATAAAAAGTAACTAAAATTAAATTTCTCCTGATATCCAATGTAGGAATTGATTTAAAAAAAATTGTTTTTTATATTACTTGTTTTTGCACAAATGTTCTCTCATTGTATTAGATTTTTATATACATTTTAAGTATGTTTTATATTAATAGTTTTAGTTATACTCAAGCTTGATACTAAGTACATTATTAGAGTGTATGTTATTACTTCTACACAATTAAAGGGAAATTTTAAAAATAAAAATAATATTGACGAATCAAGTCCCAACATTAAGTACGAAGTTGCGAATTGGTGGTCCAAATTTGTTTTGCATTAATTTTTTTGAAATGCAGTTATTTATTTAGTATTAATCAAAAAAATTTACGTACAATAAAAAAACACTTATTAAAATAATTTTTGTTTTTGTTCTTGCCGATTTTCAGGAAAGTGACCGGAGTGCACGAAATGAAAAATTTTAACTTCCGGCTATGAAATTCAATGGCAGAAAAGTGACTTAACAATGGCAATACATATAAAAATGATTGTATTTTACCAAGTTCTGTATTACTTAATAACTGTTGAAAATTTAAACAAAAAAGAGAAAAGTATGAATTTTGTATTGTTGCATTAAATGTCACAGATCAGATCACAGAAGTAAGTAGTGTGGATGTTGCTGTTCTCGCGTTCCGCTTTACAAAGGAAGGAGGGATCCATTAGCTTCTGGGGGTACTTTGAACTCCCGAGCACCTAGGGCAAAATGCTGACTTCTAGCTCACACACGTCACAAGCCCTTTTTACGGGTCAGACAGCCGGCTTTCTGGTATAGAGGCAGCACATTTTATTCGTGTTCGGCGAGTCCTGCTTCTAGTCCCGGTTTGGGCATGGTTGTTCTTCTGTGTGATATCTGTGAGATGTGTGACTGTGTCCCCCTGTAAAAAGGGTCTGTGCAAGTAAATGTGGTGAGTGTGTAGCTAAGTCGTACTCTTGACCCTCGTTGGCGCTACTTAAAAAAACAGGAGACGCTCCTTTCGGCTTAAATCTGCTGCTGAATCATCAGGTGGCTTGTCCATAGGCAAGTGTCATGAGTAACAACAACACGGGTCAGACTCCTTTCAAGCATTTCATTCATTCACTCCCAGATCGTAATTTATACCTGGAACAGTGAGCGATAACCTCTGACACAGTACTCCCAGTGGTATTAATCTCGGCATGGAGGACTTTGTGACAGAGACAGATTGAACGAGTGCTAGCTACCACACACTCGGGGAATCTTCGACCGGCAGATTCGAAATCACAACCCAAGGGAGGCGAATCCAATGTCTTACCCAAAAGGCTATCCCTGCCCCCAAGTAGTATGGTAAAGTAGCAAATTAATGATAGTCATATCACATACGTTTCTACGAAATCTTCTGATGTTCTTGTGCTTAAAATGAAGTGATTTTTCAGTTTCCACTGCAACATTGTCGCATTTATCCAGTTTATAAAAAAAATCTTGTTGACAATTTTTTTGTGGGTGTCGTTAATTGTGGAGTATTAAAGGTCTTTGTGAATAACATAATTACATACAAACTACGGCGTATTACAAATTTCTCTCACCGTCTGCTTTGGTATTATTTCTGTTTGCGAGAGGTAAGTTTTAGCTTCAATCATAAAATGAACGGACGCATATGAAATAAGCGCTCTTAGCCTAACCTCGCAGATGAAAATTTTAATTCCCTATCAAAACTTGGAGTTATGAATTCAATATTTGATACAGTTTAACTTTAGTTCCTTCTGTAGTTTCGCTTAATATTTCTGATATATTTTTAGAAGTTAAGTGTTTAAATGTTATCAAATTTCATATGATCAATAAAAGAATGAAATTCTAAAAACTTGGGATTTCATATCGAAAAGAAAGAGAAGATTAATATATTTTCAAGATTTAACGTGTTTTAGGCAACCTTTTTTCAGCTTTCCATCTGTAGTAGCTAAGACAATATAAAATCCTAGAGTTTCTATAAATTTGTCGTACAGGTGTACAAATGCTTACTTTCCGAAAGTTTTACTTAAAAAAAAAAAACATTGAAGTTTAAGGAAAGACGAATTGATGCTTTAATTTTTATTATTATTTTCTTTTTTTAAAGCTATAATTAATTAGTATAAATGTTATAGAATCTTAAGATGATTTCTCTGAAATTAGTTGTTAATTATTATTATAGTTTAAATTAATATATTAAAAATAGCTTCTCATTGATATTTATTTTACTTACGATTTAACGTTTATTATCCTAAGTAATTGCTATATGTATCATAACTATTAGAAATTTTTAAATAGTTAATTTCCATTATTTCTCATTATGAATATTTTTCAAAAAATATTTTACTAAATTTTCATATTCGCTATATTATTCCTTATCATATTCATTGTGGTTTTATTATAAATAAGTAAAATAGACAAGCAAATTCCTTATATTTCAAAAGAAACTGCAAATAATATTAATGAAATGAAAGAGGAAACTATATTTAAAAATGTTATCTTTGGAGTAATTATTAATTTTTCTTAAATTGTTCTCCTCCTAAAAATCAAAAATAAATTTAGTTCTAGGATTTATATCGAACAGCACAAATTCTAGGGGGAAAAATCCAATATTAAAAAAATAAATTATAGTCTTTTTTACAAAACTTATTGAATGGTCAAATGAGTAAGCAAAAAATGTCTTGAAGGTGCTACATTTTTCAAAATTGTAAGAAGTGCACTTCAGAAATCGTGGTCGTTTGTATTTTGAATAAAATCAAAACAATTCTAAAACAAAAAGGAATTACTGACTTCAAGAATTCACAAATCGCATACAAAATTGTTCGATTTTTTTTATCGTGTGAGAAAATGATGTTGTTTTGGTTACGAGGTCGTTGTGTCACCAAAATTCACGGGCAAAAAATATTTGTTTTTTCTTTGGTAGATAGCGAGTCACCTGACCCATGACATTTGAGGTTTGTTTTGTCAGTATTGTTTGAAATATTTAATTAAAGTACTATCAATTGCTTTTTGTTTGTCGTTTTCTATTAAATGACTTCATCTTCCAATTTATTTACGATTTTTTCTTTTAAAAAATTAAGCTCAAGTTCAAAAAATTATCGTTTTTTTTTCTGAAATTCTATTTCAGTTTTAACTATCGCAATTTTGTAAAACGCTTCTTACATTTATTTTTTGATAATATTATAAGCGCATTCTCATTAATTGCATTTCTCAAAATACTGTAAATATTAGAATATAATTTTAATATCAATCTACATTACGTTGATTAGATTTTACCACATATACAATAGCTTCCAGTAATAGTAAACTTTTCATCGAAATTACTTTTTTTTTTAAATCTTAAAATCAGTCGAGCTCCTACACTTCGTTTGTCAGCTGGAAAAATTGAAAATGAAAGTTAAAAAAAATTCATTAGAAGGAGAAAGAAGTCTCGTAATTTTTTGAAACCGGTTAAAACTGGCTAATGGCTTAAATTAATTAAAACAATCACTTAAGAAGTAATAATGTTCTCTCATGATAGCTTGAAATTTGTACTTGTAGATTTCCTTTTTTTTTACAAAAAAAGTTTGACTTACAGTTTTCAAAGACATTTATTGTGTGATAGTATATTTCTTGGTCGATATGCATTTTCATATAACTTTTTCCGCTTACGCACGCATTTACTGTATATGTAAGAATGAAAAGAATCAATTGCTTTTGCAAGAATAACTTGACTAATGGATTTCTAAAAACGTGGAATTTATCATGGGTTTCGTTATTTTAATATTAGTATTGAAATGAAAATCCCGATATTTTAACAACACACCAGAGAGTTTTTTCTCAAAATTCCAACATAGCTTGATTAATTAAATGGACATAAATTACCTGACATAGCAGTCATATGGCAGCGTAATTGCTCATGTAATTTGGCATATCATGACACATAATCTTATTTTATGTTATGCTGTCATGCTATTTTGTGTTCTGCAAGGTCAAACAGGAATTTTAACATTAAATTGGCGAGGCTCTTTTAAAATATGATATATGAAAATAAATTGATTCAATTTTGCGTTTTGTCTGCATATCTTAAAATAAACACAATCAAAATAAAGGGTAATAATAACGATTGGATATTTGAAATCAAAATTAAAAGAGTAATTCGACTAAAATGCTTTAGATCTCTTCTTATTATTCTATTTCTATTTTATTTTATAGTTCAATCAAAGCATTAAATTGAATGATACTATTACAGAAATAATAATCAAATAATTAGAAATAACGACAGTTAATAAATAAAATTTTTAAAAAAGATTAATTAATTAAAATACAAATTTTTATATTACGCATGAAATTTTGAAGATTTTGTTCCTTCTCAGTTAAACTATCGACATTTTAAATAAGACCAAATAAATTATAAATTAAACACATATATTTTGTACTGAGAAAGATCAAGAATCGCCGAGGATAATCGTTTACAAGAAGATTTTACTTACGATCTCACATTCATTCGTATGGAATAATTTAGATATAATTCTTAAATAAAATTGTTCTTTCAAAACTGAATTAACTATTCTAGATTTATCTTAAAACATTCTATTTGATGCAATAAATATAATTATTCTAATTGATAGAAAAATAAATTTAATTTTTCGTCATTTTATAAAATTAATCAATTTTTTGACATCCCAATTTTTTAAAATAATTATTTTAATGATTCATTCATAAAGTCATTATTAATTGTTCTTTTTCGTCAATTCTTTTTATTAATGTATAGAAATGTTGAAAAAAAATAAACAAGTGAATTTAGATTCTGATATACTTTTTTATGCTCGCTGCTAAATATATATTAACAATTTAGCAAAAAAATAATATTAAACAAATATCTTAGTGAGTTTGTTGAAACAAATAAAAATGTATTTTTCAACACTCCATATCCTCTATACCCACTCTATATTTAATACATTTCATTTGCATTAATTTTATTCATCTTCCTCAGAGATAAGAACGAACATTATCTAGCAAATATGATAATTAGAACAAAAAAAAACAGATTGTAAAAAAAAAATGAAACCTTCTATCGAATATCGAAACCGAATACTAATGGTCAAACAGAATTTATCACTCAGACGATCGGAACGGGAAAGGTTTAAATAACGTGCTGCCCCCTGGTGAGGACCGAAGGGAAAGAGCTTCCTCGATTTTCCCCCAATCCTTATTCTCATCTCTGTCGTTGCTGTGAAGCCAAATCGCATGTGCAGTTCAACGGCAGTATCGTAAACTACTGCAGAGCAGCAATATGGCGGGTGACTGCAAGAAGTTCTCCCGTTGCTCGTTGGATTCGAACGGTTGTTTACGTTTATCGACGATTTTACAATCTTTCAGTGCTGCTCTAAGTGAGGAACAGGCTTGGGCTGTGTGTTTTCAGGCAGCTAAATGCATGGTGAATGAATGGAATTCGGACAGTAATTCGTGTTATTGCCTGAGCGATACTTCACATTTATTGATACATAAAGATGGATATGTACATCGGTCCTCTGTCAAGCTATCCAGCTCAGGTAAGTTCTTTAAAATCTTCCAATTCATTTGAAATTAGATCTATTCGAAACCAATCTGATTTTTTTTGCAAAACAACGTGAGGGGTGAAATGACATAATTGCTACCATTCCTCTACCGGCCGGTGGGCCTTCTCATTGCCGTCTCACCCCGTCCATTTCACGGCTTGCCGAATCACTATCGATCGGTGGAACTTCGATGTGATTCCGAGCTAAACGACGAATATTCAGATTAGCATTTAGATTACTTTGGCTCTCACGTTGTTTACTTGTAGTTAACAAGCAAACCTATGACGATGCCAAATCATTTTTGTGAATTCTGCATTAGATTTAATTTTATGCTATGCTATTTTATTTGTGTGTAGTTGTTAGAACGATCATATGATTGTTAGAAATGTGAAACTGTCATATTACTGCCTATTTTTCACCAATCCTTTTTTTACAAAAATTGCAATTTCATATGAAACATTAAAATGAGATTTCTTTCATATATTTCCCAGAATTCAATCTGTTATGTTTGAAAAATGGTAATGACATTTATTTAAAGAGGTGATATAAAATATTGTCCAAACTTTTTAAAAATTGAGAAACTGTTTTTTTTTCTATTTATACATGCTTTTCAATCAAAATGGTAAATTTTGATAAATTTGAATATAAACATTTCAAATGTGTATACAAACACTTAGAAAATAAATATACTGTATTATACTTTTTGTGTAATGCTATGATTTTTACTTGCAGTTTTCATATAGACATAAATGAATTTCAAAATAAAACTTTTGCATTTACTTCTTAACACTAATAGTTAACCAAATATAACAGAATGTAATTGTTATTTTTTAGTAAAATGAAGATAAATGATCACAATTAATAATTTTATGAAGTAAAATGATCAAAATAATACTTTTTTCTAATTATTTTAAAATTATTCAGTAAAATATCATCATATATAAGCTCCTAAACTTCTTAATTTTTTAATTACCTGAATTTTTTTCATTATTTATTATTCTGTTTTAAAATTTGTATTTAATATGTTTGCTACTCAATTTACTCTATTAAATCATAATTTTTTAAAATAAAGAATGCATCATAATTTTTTGCAATAAATTAATAATATTAAATTTTTTAAAGGCAGTTGTACCAAATAAAGATTTAAAAAAAATATTTTCTCTTAATATAAAAACTCTAATCAGGAAATGTAAATAATACTTGCAAAAAATATATTGAAATATTCTTAGGTAATAAAATCTACTGTATAAGGTTCTCTTATAGAGTGGCAGATTTATATATGAATTAATAGGTTAAAGCTAAAGATTTCCACTTTAGCTAGAGTTTAAATAATAAGCTTGTTATGAATAAAATTGATTTTTAGCTAGAGTTTATATTAATGAATTTGATATGAATAAAATTGATTTTTAGCTAGAGTTTATATTAATGAATTTGATATGAATAAAATTAATTTTTAGTTATATTAATGAATTTGTTATGTATAAAATTGATTTTGTTAAAAATTTATTTTATTATTTATATACTTTTCAATGTAATACTGTGGTTTTTTAGACTTAATATTTTTCACCAATATTAAAATATTTGAATTATAAAGATCTGAATGTATCTCAAATTATTTAGGGCCACATCAAATTTAAATAGCCACATTTGCTATATGGTATTCTGTTAGATCATAGAGTTAAAAGCATCTGGATTAAAATATTTTTCTGTTTTTCCCACAATATATATACATTTTTAAAATGCAACATCTAAAGCATGGCTATCATTTCCTTCTCCTATTATACATTTATATATATATGTTTATTTTTTTAATTAACTTTATTCTGATTAGTAAGTATAATATTTTCAAACCTAAATAGTTAGAAAGTTTTAAGTATTAGTTCCATATCAGTTTCACTTATAAATTCTATTTACTATATATCTAATACAAAGAAAATCAGATTTTTTAAAATAAGTGTGGAATATGTCTTTATTTGAATAAAAACTGGGTGATAACTTTCAAAAGATCTATTTGTACTTATGCATATGATATCATATAACAAATGTTGTGAGGAATTAGTGAAAGTTCTTCATGTTTGCATTACCTTGTTGCACTATAGCAGTTTTACAGACTTAATCTGTGTCATATTTATTGCTATATTATATTGGTGATGCAATTGATTTGACTAATATAAATGATTTTACTTCTTTGCCTTTGATTGTGGTATTGGTGAAATAAACTTGTCTGATGATTATTAATATTTACGCAACACTTAAAAAACTTCATGCCTCTAAATTTTTTTAGAATCTTCTCTAATTAAGATCTATTATTGTTTGGCTGATTTTAAATTATAGTTTTTACTTTAAAGTTTTAGAATTCATATTTTAAAAATACCTTTAAGGCATCAAGAAGTTGATTTAAACCACCAAGAATATGAAATTGATTTTTGAATTATAGTACTGACCAAAATATTAGTATTCTTCTAATTTAGAACATTTATCTGATTTGAAATGACAAAATAATACTTGAAATATTTTATCACTACATATCCCATTTGGATTCAAGATGACTCTATATTACAGGGTTATTCAGCTTGACTCAAATTGTTCAATAATTTTTTTATATGTTTGTATTATTAGAATGAATTTATCAACTATATGAATTATTGAGTTACAGGATTATATAAATTTGAAATTCAAGACAAGGATTCAATTTATTTTGAAAAATTCTACAAAACATATTTAATATAATTCTTGTAATAGTTTATAAAAATTGTATAATTTTTTGTTGTTTTTTATTTGGTGATAATTTGTGCGTAAAAGTACATCTACAGTAAATAGACTTTCAACTGATAGCAGACTGGGGATAGGGGGGGGGGTAATAAAAGTACCGGATGTGTGGAAGTTCATTTAAAAAGGCATTAAAAAAGATTTCTTATCACACAAAATGTTATAAAAATTTATCAGATAATACAGAACTTTTAATTATATGTGATAATTATTACGAAGGATGATTCAAAATTTAGTTATCGTCGCGCCAAAGTCACCGAATCCACACAAATTGGCAAATTTTTATTTAAATACTCTCTCTGCCTTTCTGAAAATGCCGCACTAAAAAGGCCGAATTGGAACCGTGCCGGTTCACCGAGGGTTTACAATGTCATGTGACTTGTTGAAATATTACCTTTACTTTACATAAGAAAATAATTAAATAAAATTTAGACACCGATAATTTGGCGAGGCATATATATATATATATATATATATATATATGTTGTATTGGTTTATTGAATATTATGTTTGTTAAATGGCTTCCATAATCTACAAAAAAATGATGATGTTAGAACATTAATTTTTGATAGCTTTTGGGCATTAAGTTAAACCACAAGATTTTGGTCCATTATTTGTTTATAGTATTTCAAATTTACGTGGCTTACGTGT
Organism: Argiope argentata; assembly: GCA_026289955.1. Taxonomy (NCBI): domain Eukaryota; kingdom Metazoa; phylum Arthropoda; class Arachnida; order Araneae; family Araneidae; genus Argiope; species Argiope argentata. Next base: position 12,111 of record JAOUZG010000969.1, on the reverse strand, counting down.
AGGCGAATAAAGTTCAAGCTTAAAAAAAAATAATCTTCTTTATTAAACATTTCTTTCAATTCACAACTTTCAACATCAAAACTTTCCTTTTTAAATCACACACAATTTTAAACAATTACATCGCCATCTTTATTCTCCTCTCTTCTTTTTTTTTCCCGTTGCCAATCCACAAAAAACAACAAAAAAACTACTTTTATAATTTTGGTTGCCATACAGGAAATATATAAAAACAAATTAAAGAATGAATTTAAATAAACATAAATTTAAAATTTAGTGTCCCTGACAGATTCTTTTTATTTTTTATAAATATATACCTTATTTCGATTAAAAGAAAAATGATTTCTTTAATTTAAAGAAAAATACAAAAACATCTCTGATTTTGGAGCTAAATATTTCGATTCAGTTCTGTCGCATTTAAAACCATTAATTCTATTTTATATTAAGAATTCGTGACCATTAAATCCATGTTTTCCAATTTTTTTTCTACTTTCAATGCTCAATACAGTTTCTTTCTTTTTGTGTGCGTGCCCCCCCAAAAAAGCTATTTACTGAAAAATAATTAATTTGTTTTAGATAAAAACATTAATAAAAAAAAAAACGTTTTAGAGCTATCTATAACGTGTCTACCTATTTAACAAATTTTTATATATAATCTGTAGGAAGAACGAATCTCTAGTTCTTTATTTCATTTTCACGGCATTAAATTGGGCCCAGTCAATGTCATTTTCTTTGCCATAACAATTTTCCTTCGATTTTATGACAGCAGTTGTGAAAATCCAATTTAGCACAAATAAAATTATATTTCACTGAATATAATATTCAAAATTGAATAATAAACCTTTACTGACAATCAAAACTGCTTTCATCCCACTAAATTTTGTTTGGAATGAATTTTCACAAGGCATCCCAATCAGCGAAAAATCGCTTTCTTATTATTTTGCGCCAATTTCCGCTTGATGTCGCGACTTGCGTAATTTAATTAAAATGTAAATTAAATTATTTAAGTCGTAGTGTTCCTATAAGGAAATTGGAGTCTCTCCTCCGGAAATTCATTCACTGGAATCAATTGGTTTAAATCAATAAAAATTGGGAATTTGGTATTTATTATTTAGTTGGCACTTGCTTTAAATCTGAATGCAATTAAAAAAATAGTCGTTTTAACATTTTTTTGGTATTGTTTCTTTTTGTTCGGTACCAGATATTTAGAAATGAATGAAATAAATTTTAATTTATTATTTTATATGCATATATCACATAAGACTTGTTTTTAAGAATCTTAATACTCTAGACATAATTCGAACCCTTTATTATTAACCCTTTCGACCATTCCGATGGCACTTGTTACGGAGGTATTTTAAGTTCTTAATTTTCATTTCTTTTCAAACCTGATAGTGTCACGACTTCCTGTTTCCTATACCCGTGGTGAAAATGAGATGAAATTAAATGTTGATGCTCTCTAGGTGACCCTTGTCACTGATTTCCATAAATTATTTTTATTCCACCTTTTAAAAATTCGGGATTGAAAGTGTTAATTCATCTTTGTTAAAAAATATCTCCCATTGTGATAGATATGTTTACGGTTATCTTGTCATTAATTTTTATGTCGTATTATCTTGGTTTATTTCTTTCACTATATTTAGCATACTACTTGCCCGCCCTGTAAAAGGGGCCTGTGAAAGCGACTGTCATGAGTGAGTGGTAAAAGTTGTACGGTTGGCCTTAGTTGGCGCTTCTTCAAAACAAGAGCTCATTCGGCTTAAAATCGCTTGCCCATGCCATTAGTAACAACAACAAGCCAGCTCTGGCACATAAGTAGCGCGTCTTCCTCGTGTTCTGGGAGTCTCGGTTTCGAGTCCCGGTTCGAGCATGGTTGTTATTCTGTGTGCTATCTGTGAGATGTGTAATTGTGCCCCCCTGTAAAAAGGGGCTGTGCAAGCAAATGTGGTGAGTGTGTATCGAAGTCGTACTCTTGGCCCTAACTGGCGATACTTCAAAAACAGGAGACGCTCCTTTCGGATTAAATCTGCTGCTGTATCAGCGGGGGGCTTGTCCATAGGCAAGTGCCATTAGTAACAACATCAACATCATACTATTTGAAAGATTTATAACGCGAGAGGTTATAGAATTTTGAGTTTAAAGATGGTTTGGAAATGAACTTCAACTAAATAATGATTTTCAATTTGTCAGTTTTAGTCATATAGCATCTCTTTCTAATGGGATTTTTAATCCATATTATAAAAATAACATATATTGTTGATTTACTCTATATTAACAAATATATTTTATATTTATTTTACATTTTTCTTATTTTGATTGTAAGTATTAGTTTGTGTGTTTTACCTTTATTTTAATTTTCTTTTTATTTTGCAAATAAGAATAATTTTTAAAAAACGGGAATTGCAGACATAAACTATATTGTCTCATTTATTCTTTTATTTCGTATGATATCATTGCATTTAAAATTAAGAAAAGAACCGAGCAGGGATAACGTGCGTATTCATTTTTGAGACCTGCCATAAACAGTCTTGTTTCTGAGAAGAATTGCCTGCTGTTTTCCGCTCCTGCAGCTGTTCTAGGCAAAATCTCTTTATCTATCTTCTTGTAGGATACCGAAAGCATTACAGCGGCACTTCATATCACACAAGTTGCAGCTGATTCTTACGTCACCGATCTTCTCTGTGAGTTAACAATCAAAAGTGATGACGAAATCGCAATCTTGACGAATTTCATCTGGTTATTTTGACATTTCAATGCAAAAGAGATCATGTGATTTTTATTTGTTCTGAATTCAATCACGGTCAAGGCGATTTTTTTTTTTGATCACCTTTTCATCATCTTGTGTATACCTTTTCTATTTGTGATGCTTATTCAGATTAGTTAGAATGCTTATTCAGATTTTAGGATAGACGATGGCAGTGGTTTTATCTATTATATAGCGAGAAGATTTCTTTTTCTTCTGGTTAGATAGGGAACAAACTTGGGAAAATGCAGATAAAATATCTAATTCTCTTTTTTTAAAGAAGTTGTTATTGAATGCTTCAATCGTAACGAAATTTTTTTAAATTCATTGTGAAAATTATTCTCACATTTTGAAAAAGAATTCCACTGGATTTTTCCAATGATAATTCTTTGAGAAAATGATGAAATGTTTATTGGACATATCCCGACTAATAGTTAACATTATTGTTCGATTTTTAACTTTTTTTGAAGATGAAATTACGTTATCCCCATTTGTTCTGTGAATGCACCAATTTCGATTTTCTCTCTGTGATAATAAAATTTAAGAGTAAAAGAAAAGTATAGAGTAGCCAAGATTCCGAAAAGATTGGTAAAGGTTATGGAATATAGAGGTAATATCAGATGAAAATGAAATAATTTTTGCCATTAAAAATCAATTTTGCTTCAAAAAAGTATGCTAAGAAGGAAGTTGTAATATCTGATCCAAGCACATTATTTGTAGAAAGGTGTGGAATAATATCATTTTTCTCAGTCTTACTTTGCTATATGTAAAACAAATTTCACGGTTATTTATTCTGTCTCTTTGCCCAGCAGCTGAAACTCAGTGCTACAGCTCTGTTTTTTTTGTTCTTTTGACTAATGATTCTATTTTTATTCTCTACTAGCCGCCTTTGGCGACCAGTCGGTTCGCCAATATTAATGCCGACTGAAGGGTTCAATCAATTTTTTATATAACTTGGTCTCATAATAAGTTTTTCAGCAAAATATTTTTAAGCTTCGAATTTCGATAGTCATATAATTCACTTATACTATTATGTAGGCCTTAAGCAGTCCTATCTTTGAAGTCCGCATCTCTCTCTGATTTTCTATCAGTGCACGTAAAATTCAGTTTTAAATTAAATTGGAAATGATGAAACTTCAGTTAATATAAAGACTTCTTTACTCAATATAAGCATGTCTTTAAATAAAACTAAGAACTGTAAGCAGAGTAGTCCGACATTGAAATTTTATGTTCAATACAGAAATTGAAACATTATAATTTTTTTTAATAATTTAAAAGATCTCAAGGAATTATTCGGCAAAAATTTCACAGATTAAATGAAACCTTCAGTTTTTAATTTTATTTTTAGATGTATATAAAGACTCTCAATAATAGCATTTTTTTTAAGTTTAAACCATATTTTTTTGAAATATATTTATAAATTCTTTTGGTCTTATAGATTCATATTTGTAAAATATTTTTTATATTTCTACTTCTAAATAAATAAATAAACATTTCTATCTTTTGAGATCAAATATGGCTGATTGATTCAGTTCTGAATATTGCAAGTTTAGAACAATCATCATTTTCATAATCTAGGCCAATTATTCTAGAGTAACCCTGGTTGGCTTCTTTGAGATCTTAATAAAGTGATCTAAAGTCGCCAGTTTTTATTGAATAGTTACATTGAAGTTTTCATAGATCGATCAGATTTGATGATTGATTTAGTTTATTGGAATGCCACTTCCATATTGATTCAAGTTAGTTGAATTTTGAACTAAATTTTTTTTTTATTTCCCTTGTGTTTACTAAATTTGGGTCTCTAAGATATTCATTAAATAAAATTTTTAAAGATATATTTTTATAGTTTCAAACATTGTCTTTTTGCTTATTTTCTTTCAAATATTATTAGTTGAAATGCTTTCGATTGTATTTTACCGATAAGAATGGTCTCAAATAGGACATTTTTAGTGCGCGATAAATGGGATAAAATAATGATTTTGACAAGGTATTCTGACATTTTCCGTGGCTCATATTTCCGTCATTTTTTCGTTTTTATCAGTTTGCACAGCTTATGAACCTGCCGGGCGTCAATTAATAACGAAACGGATATCCTTCTCCATTGCGATATGCCTATAGTCATTAAAAAAATATAGATTGCTCTTTTTGGGTGCTACGAATGGAATTCGGAATGTTTCAGGATATCTGTGTAGTGTGGTTTTTTATTTTTATCACTTGTGTTACAGAAGTGGACATCTTGTCTTTTATGGCCTCCATTATTAGTAGGCTTGTATTTTCCTCAAATATTTCTTGGCCTAATCTGATTCGAAAAATTCAGAATTTAGGTTCGAATACTTCGGACAGCTTTTAGTAAAGTTTGTCAGGATGCGATAGTTTAAAATGACATGTTTTCTTTTAAATGCGATTATTTTATCGGAGAGAAATGAGCTAAATTGGAGGTGTGCTTCTAAAATTTGATGAACTTTGGGAAATGTCAGATAGCGGCGTTATGATTGATTGATGCTGAAATTCTCAAAATATTCCTATTTGTAGAGATATTGAAGCGTTAGCAAATATAAAAAGGCCATTAAATAAAATAATAATAATAATAATAATTTTTTCAGTTTGGATGGCAAGCACCTGGTGCATCTTGCCATTAAAATTACACCTGTAATTTAGATTAAAATAAAAGCCTGAGAATAACAACATCTTTCATTATTTTTTGATTAAGATGTGGGTTGCGGGTGGCCTGAGAATAAGGTCTCGGATCGTGAGCCATAGGGTTTCAAGTTCGAGGCCCAATTCCACCGAATAACTGTCGAGTAAGAGGGTCAGTTGCACGTTAAATCTATCATGGTCAAATATCCTTCCACGGTTGTGGTGTGGAGAAGTTTTGTGCCAGCTCAGTTGTCGTCCTCATCATCTGACTGCGTTTCAAAATTATGAGATCTGTCCCAAAATAGCCCTAGTGTTCTTTTACAAGGAGCATTAATATAATAAAACTAAACTTCTAGGTCCGGTATAGCCTAGTTGATAGAGTGTTGGACTCCTACACCTTAGGTTGCGAGTTCGAACCTTTTTGGCCGAAGATTCTCTGATTGTGTGGTGGTTGGCGCTCATTCAATCTGTCGTCTTCAAAAAAATCCTCCATGTCGAGATTAATACCACTGAGGGTACTGAGTCAGAGGCGATCGTTCTCTGTTTCAAATCTAAATTTTGATCAGTGGTTTAATGAATGAAAATGCATGAATGATGTCCGCCCCATAAAAATTGTTGTGACGTGTGTGTGTTTAACTAAGTCGCATTGTTGGCCCTAGCTGGCGCTACTGAAAAATGAGAGACGCTCAATCGTCTTAAATCGCTGAATCGTAAACAACAGCAAACTAAACTCCTTGATTAACATAATAATCGGAGAGAGGCTTTATTTTATTATGAGACAAATGCATCTTTGAATTTTAATGTATTTTCTCATGAGTAACAATACGGGTGGGTGGGTGGTGGCAATATAGGATACAAGAGAAGAGGCGTTGGGTCCATATCCTTCCCATACCCTTTATATATTGTTTATATTGAAGATAATATATTGGAATCTGTAAGAAATGCTATTGTAAGATTGACCGTATTTCAGCAATTAATCGAGATGTATATTATTATTTTAATAAAAAAACATTGATGAGAACTATTGGATAAGTCATAGATAGACTCTCCGACCCACCACGAAGGCACATGGATTAACCATAAAGGTGAATGATCAAACTGCCGCAACAATAACACTGGCGGGAACTGTGATTGAGTTCTAATGACCATCACCGACCACGGTTCAATCCTCCCCGTAGGAAGGAGTCCACCTCCAACCTATTAGTGTACCCTTTATGGGTGGCGAAATCCAACCACCACACCGGAAGCATCTCGTCCTCATTACTAGGTGCACCCTGGGGAAAAGATCTATTGGATAAAGAGGTTTATTTTTTATAATCCATTTTTTTGTCTTTATACATCGAACCTCTAAAAAACACACACCTTTACCGATGAACTGTCAATTTGTCGCTGAGGATTCTCGCGTTAAGTCACCGTTTTGAATTCTTGGCATAATACATTCTGTACAATCGAGCGAAGACGACGCATCTATATAACAGTATTGTGTGCTATATATTATACAAGTTGTTAAATACATTCTATACAGTATGTGAAGAATATTATATAATCGAAACCTGGGGTAAATTTAATGTTGGCAAATGACAATCATGGAAACTTTGAGAATGGTTGCAGAAAAAATTCAGTTTATGTCTCATGAAATTAAATTTTTGAAGTTTGAAAATATTAGCTTTAATTTCGCCTTTAACTCCTTAATCGGTTTATTTTCCTTACTATCTAATAAGATGACACCTTTTATTTTGGGAATATTTTCTTATTTTGATTCAAATGGAAATCCATGGAATACTTGGCTTATCTACGTATTCGAAGTCATTTTACCATTGAATTATAATTTTTATGAATGATTTATTTTTTTGTTTACAACTATCAAAATTCGCTAAATCGATGCACGTACGGCGTACGGGCAAACCGGTTAAAGGGTTAAAATAAAGCCGTAGGGCATAATAACGGCAATACTTATTTAGAAATGTCACATTTCGGATAGATTTCGTACTTTTTATGAATGCTTAAAATCCACCACAAAACTTTAGTGCATATTTCTTTGCCTAGGTCAAAAAATAGGCTTCGGATTTTAACGTGATACTTATTTTCAGCTCTTATGTAGTATATCTGAATGTTTATTTTGTTAGTTGTATAGTTTCTTATGTATATGAAAATTAAGTAGCTGTTATACTTTGTATATAACTTTTCTCGAACACTTTATTAACCCATTCACTGCCAGAGAAGTTTACAGGCTCTTAATTTTACTGCAGTTTCCTACTAGATATCTCGTAAACGGCAGTGAATGGGTTAATAACTTTTAATTAATATGAAATTTCTCATTTCATCTTAATATAAATATAAAATATGTCAGAAATATTTAACATTATAATGCTGTGTATTGCTACATGTTTAATCCAATATCAAATGATTTTTTTTTTGCGTGAGCGAATGGCATGAGTTTTCTTAATTACATATTTACCCTACGTTATGGAAGAAATTGTCAACATTAGTTTAACTTATTCCATTGAAAATCAACTAATGATCCGAAATACAATTATTCCAGTATTGTGTATTGATTCTATGAAATTGAACTAATAAAATAATTGGAGATCAACTAATACGATGGTCAAATTACTCGATTATTGTTTATTTACTCTTCAGCTAGTTAGTAAATTGATTGTTTTGCAAATGATCATCTCTTTAATGGAAATTGCTGAAGCATTTCAATATAAACACGATTAATTCCTTCGTAGCTTTTTAATTTTGCAACCCACTGAGATTTGTTTGCCAAACTGCACCTCTTATCGTCACTCCCACATTCATTTGCGAATGCAATATATCTTGTACATAGGTTTTTTAAAACTGTTTACGAAATTAGAAAATTAATTTGAATATTATTGTAATAATTTAAATATTATGACAAACTATTTGCTTGACATAATATTTATATTATTTTTAAGCCAATATGTGTATGTGTGCGCGTTACGATATATAGTTAATCCATAAACAGTTTAGTATATACCGTATCCCTGCTTATCTACGAAAAGTAAATGTTTGAATTAATGTTATGTTGCAGCATTTGAAAACCATATAAAATGCACTAGGAGATTAACCCCTTAACCAGTTTATTTACCTTACTATCTAATAAGATGATACCTTCTATTTTGGGAATATTTTCTTATTTTGATTCAAATGGAAATCCATGGAATACTTGGCTTATCTACGTATTCGAAGTCATTTTGCTATTGAATTGTAATTGTTATGAATAATTTATTTTTTCTTTACAACTATCAAAATTCGATAAATCAATGCACGTACGCCGTATGGGCAAACCGGTTAAAGGGTTAATAGTGTTAGTGCTAATCTTCATGCTATGCTGTAAATATCACAATAACATTTAATTTCCACTTTCGGGGTTTATTTGTTATTAGTCACTTTTAAAAATTTAAATGCCTCTTTCAAATGACGCGTTGAAATTTTTCCGGTAATGAAATTACACTTTTTGATTACTCAAAATAAGCTGCTCAGAAAATCAATCCAATGTTTCTTTCTAAATAATAAAATGAAATCGCACAATTATTTAAGGAATGAATGAAAATAGTTTGAATTTGATGAAGAATAATAAGACGACAATAAACAATAAATCTGTTGGTTAAATTATGCCAGAAATGTTTTAAAAATTGTTAAGTTTCAGAAAAAGCTTGTCCAAAAGTTAAATTGGTATCATTTAAAAGACTGTATTTTAAAAAAAATTTTAATGGGGATAAAATGAGTTTTATGAAATAATATTTTCCGTTGTTATTCCTTTCAAAATGCTAAAATTTCTTATTTCTTTGTTAATTAAGCATTAAAAAAAATCGATATTCACATTTTTGCCTTCTTTCGGTTCTAAATTTAGTTCTAGATCTAATAAACTGTCCCGTAGAGCACGAACACGCATGCGCACGCCCATTCACACACATGATTTAATTATATCCTTTTTTACTGAATATTTTTCTTATAATCGTTTCATCCTGTAGAATCCACATTAAATTTTTTTCTCTTCAAATTTGTGAGCGGAGGGATGGGGGAAATAAGTTCAACATCACTGGTCTCAGAAATCGACCATCAACAGACAGACACTTGTCAGTTAACTCCTTTGTCGAGTTTTTTACTCCAGGTGAAGGACTTGATGTGTTTTCATGCTCTTGGAATGTTGTATGATGTTTGCCACTCGACACGAATAAAAGGAAACACTTTTTTTTTTCTCTCTCTTCGTTCTCCGAAAACTTGACATATATGCGTCACCGTTTTTCAATTGCGGTGTAGTTCCACCTACTTTCATCCTTTTCCCACCTGAATGAGTGGAAATAATTTTTCAGAATGTATATATGTATACATGATGTGTTTCCACTCAAAACTGTGTTACTCAGATCATGGAGGCGGCGACGTTTTCAATTTGCCTTCCGGATTTCATAATCGTTTTTGTTTCATTGAACCGTATGACTTTCCTTGTTCTATTATTCAGTGAAATCGCCCTTACAGGAAATATAGTTCAAGAATGCAAGAATTATCGGCACCCTACCCATCGCGCATCTTTCTAAACTAAATGTATATATGTCTTTCAAGTTAAGCCTTTTTTAATTGTAATTTAAAATTTTATCAAATGTAGTTTATTTAGTGGTCCTCGGGTATATATTTTGTATTATTTTATATCTGAAGGATTTAGTGGCAGAAAGCCATAATATCTCCAGCTAAACTTTTTTTTTTAATGATTCTTTGCGTTTTATGAATTTTTATAGATATTACTGATTATAAAAATACGCCCAATTTCGTATTCCCATAATATTATTTTTATCGCATTATTATTATTATTATTTATTTCTGGTTTAAATTTAAAAAAATGTTTTGGATATAGATATACTATTCTATCTTTTTAAATAATTCCTTGGGATTAGCTATTCTAATAAAAAGTTAAAAGGAGTAACTTGTCTCATGGAAATTATTTTCTGTAATGCGTCGTTTTGATTGTCTTCAATTGTTAATTCTATATCAAATTATAAAAATATTTTTCTGAGAATAATATTAACCACTTCGCATACAATGACGTTCCTGACGCGCGCATCGAATTATTGAATTTTTATTTTCAAGTCCGCAATCAAGCCACAGAATTAAGTATTTAAATACAAAAAAAATCAATATGAAACGATTTGGTATCCCAAATGCTCCATATATTATTTTTAAAAAATCAAATTAACAATAAATTACCAAAATAGGATGAGTTATCTAATTAGAAAGTTTAAATAAATTCGTATGTCAAGTGGTTAAAAATACTATTATCATGTGAGAACATGATGTTGTTTACATGACGGGTTTATAAATAATTGAAGCTTGAAATCGCGTAGTCAATGCTTAAAGCATAACGGTAATATTCATCAATATTTAATTGCATAGTTTTTATCTGCTTTTACCAATATTGCATTATTATTATGTATGCTTCCTTGAAAGTAAATGCGTTTTTAAAAGGTTCACCTGCTTTTACCAGTATTACTTTATTATTACGCATGCTTCTTTGACAGCAGATGCGGTTTTAAAAGGTTGACCTGCTTTTACCAGTATTGCCATATTACTACGTATAATTCAATCCGCTGACGTAGAACTGTGAGATCATAGCTGTTATTTCATCTCAAAATCGGTCGAGCTCCAACACTTTATTTGCCAGCTAGAAAAATTGAAAATAGAAGTTTAAAAAAAATTATATAATATAGAAGGATAGAGTTTCGTGATTGTTTCAAACCGGTTTAAATGGTTAATGACCTGGGCAAACCATTAAGTAAAACCTGGTTAATAACTTAAATTAATTAAGACAAATAATCATCTGAAAAAATAATGATGTTCTCTCTTGACAGCTTGAAATTTGTGATTGTAGCTTTAATTTTTTTAAATATTGTTTTAAACATTGAATTGTTCGTGAAATTTGTCGTTAGATATCCCGCAATTGTTTAACAATATGAATGACGATATTAATTTTTCTTTGGGAAAAGAAAAAGGAACGCATTTCATTGACCTTCTAAGAAAACCGCGAGGAATGAAAATAAAACCTCTTGACCAGCGAAGAGTAAACACCCTTGAAAGAAATATTTTGATATGTATTTTAAATATTTACTTGTTGAAAGGTAATGACTTATTAACACTCGATTGCCGTATTGGCTAAAAGATGAACTATCCAAGATGTCTATGTATTCAAAATTATTTTTTAAAAGCCCAATAACGTCGTGTAAAATCTGTAATGGATGTATTTTAAAAAACAATTTTATGTTCCGCTTCACGGAATCACGGAGTATACCAGCATGTCAAATCTGTTTTTCACGTTCTGAAGATGATTTCTCTTCACGATTCTTATCTTCGGTGCTGTTTCTTACAGCCCTATAATCGGCGTCTGTTATCTTACATCATACTTATCCTATTTGTCGTTACCTGAATTGCTCTAAATGGAATATCGCTCCAGAAGAGCTTTATTTGTTTGACCGTAAACTGTGGAAAAAGGATGCTTGTTTTTAAAATTTTTCTAAAAAAACATTTATTTTCATAACCTTGTTTTCAGTTTATTAGAATGCATGTGAATTTACGAAAAGAAATTCTGTGTTATTGCACAGTGCCGGATTGTAATATATTTAAAGCAGAGAGATGCCTTAGGCCATCTACAGTTTTGGGAAGCTTCGAAATTCTTTTTGTGACGTTTTCAGTGTAATTTTATTTTGTGCTTTCATTAGATT
>JAOUZG010000967.1:0-10858 GCA_026289955.1 Argiope argentata | reverse complement strand
TAGGGAAAGCAATAAGCAGCAATTTCGTCATATTTCACTTTTTTCCTGTAGGAAAGGTAAAAATGCTGTTCAAGCCAGAAAGAAATTAACCGATGTGTATGGAGAAGATGCGTTGACAATACGGCAGTGTCAGAACTGGTTTACAAAATTTCGATCCGGCAATTTTGATGTCGAAGATGCACCACGTTCCGGATGGCCGGTTGAAGCTGATAAAGACACGATAAAGGTAATAGTTGATGCAAACCGGCGAACAACAACTCGTGAGATCGGTGAGAGTTTAAATTTATTGAATTCAACTGTTTATGACCACCTGAAAGGCCTGGGTTTAACCTCGAAGCTCGATATTTGAGTCCTCCATGTCCTCACGGAGAGAAATTTGTGTTGTCGCATTGAAGTCTGTGATTCGCTCCTCAAATGTCACAAAAATGATCCACTCCACCATATTATCCAGATCTGGTTCCTTCAGATTATTATTTGTTCCGGTCAATGCAAAATTTTTTGGACGGTAAAACCTTAGTCTCAAATGAAGACGTCAAAAATCACCTTGGATTAGTTTTTTGCCAGCAAATACCAAAAATTTCATGAGCGTGGAATCATGCCTCTACCAGAAAGATGGCAAAAGGTTTTGGATCAGAATGGGCGATATATAATTTAATAAAATAATTATTCATTATACGAGGATCGTCTTTCATTTTCACCAAAAAAAAAACGAAATGACTTTTCGAACAACCCAATAATTATCAGACAAGTATTTTTATTTTATCTTATTTACTTATTTATTACAAAAATGCAACAATATTTTAAATATTCAAATTCATGTGACATATAAGTATCTTATAATATTTATAAACACTTTATGTTATAATAAATATTTTAAAATTATTTAATGTAAAAATATTCATTATAATTTATTTTTTTAATTATATTCAAGTGAACACATAAATCATATTTATTAAAATATGTATTAATAACAATGGATATAAATTTTTTATAGAAATAAAATTATGGTTGGGGGTTTCAAGATTTATTTGAAAAAAGTAAAGCAATTTTTAGAGCTCATTCGTTCTCTGGTTTTATAGTCCAATTAGCCTATAAGGTATAACGGAGCTAGAAAAATCATGGGTAGAATAAGTTTTTGGGCCTGAAACCTTCTAGGTACTCAAGTGTTTACACTCAGGCCGTTACATGATAAGAATTAACTGGATGAGTTTATTCACTCAGATCCAATGATGAATAAACTCAGAAGATTAATAAAAAACTTAGAGGATTAATACAACGGTGAAAAAGATGATGTAATTTTACCGGACCATATCACGATAACTAAAATCTATTGTGAATTAAAACAATATATTCTTTTTACTTGAAATTTTATATAGGCCACTATTACTTATTTGTATGATATATATATATATATGTGTGTGTGTGTGTGTGTGTGTGTGTGTGTGTGTGTGTGTGTGTGTGTGTGTGTGAAGAAAAAAACTGCAATTAAAAAAATTACATAATAATTTTTGTGTTTCAGAATTCATTGCTCAACAAAAATACGCTGTAATCGGCAGTTTTGAGATTTAGAAGTGAATTAGTGTTCTATGTTAGTTATCTAATTGTTATTATTATTATTATTATTATTATTATTAGTTGAATATTAGTGTAGTATTGCATACAAACAGATCCATATCCGCACATATGTAGCTGCGAATGAAAAAGGTTAATCGGCGAGAGTGGTCCCCGCAAACTTTCTCATATTCTCTCTGACAAATACGTATTGTTAATCGCATGTCATAGACTAACAGTATTTATGAAATAGCTTATAAGTGTGGGATCTTTCGCAATTAATCGTTTGGATGCGATTAATATAAAAGTACCAAAATGACTAATGGTATATTTTGGACGCCTTTCTTCCTACTGATTAAAATCTATATTTAACATTGACATATTATTAATCTCATAAAATTAAATACCAAATTTCTCAATCACTGTGTATTGTAATGTATCAACACAGTGTATTGTAATGTATGTGTGTGTGTTGTATGCTATGTTTCAATCACACACACACACACTGTGTATGTGATTGAAACATAGCATTACAACATTAGTAGTATATGCACGAGCATATAAAAAATCAGCTTATAATAACGCGTTGCCTTCGCATTTACAAAAGCTCTGATTTTAAAAAAGTTAATGACTACAGCAAATAAAATCTAGAAAAATGTCATTTTCAGAATTTGTATTATATGAAATGAAATAAATAGATGGAATATTTTTTTAAACAATAAATGCGAGACAAAGTTTTTTTTATCATTTGCAATGCTAAATTATCTAATTCAAAGAAACAATTAAAATGAGCTGGCTCTCTGGCACAGAGGTAACGCATTTTCCTCTTCCCGGGTTCGAGTCCCGGTTCGGACATGGTTGTTCTTCTGTGTGCTATCTGTGAGATGTGTGATTGTGCCCCCCTTTTAAAAAGGGGTTGTGCAGGCAAATGTGGTGAGTGTGTGGCTAAGTCGTAGTCTTGACCTCAGTTGGCGCTACTTCAAAAAACAAGAGACCCACCAATCTGCTGCTGTATCAGGGGGGGGGCCTTGCCCATAGGCAATTGCCTTAAGTAATAACAACAGTGAAAATGAATAAAAATATAATTTAACTCGCACGAGCACGTGTTGCTTGGCCGTTCAAGAAATGATCTTCTGGCATGATGCATTGAAATATGCATATCAGATTTCATTGCAATCTTTAATATGGAAGTCCATCCGACTGGCTGAAAAAGTTTTTGACTAATCGTATTCACAAACAGACATTATTCCAAAAAATGAGTTTTTCGAACTCCAGGAGGCTTGACATGTAAAGATTCGTCGAATTGAGAAAGTAAAAATATAAAACCATTTCTAAAAAAATAACGGAAGAATAAAATTGTAAAATGAAAATAATAATAATAATAATGGCTTTATAGAGGACGAGAGACAAGAAATCCATTGATACATAGTAGCTGTCATCGAATAAGCTTAATTCAGTTGGATTAAAATTTTAATCCAACTGAAGCGTATATTTGCTTTATTTTTGGTTGAGCTGTTAGTTTCTTACTTAATATAATATAACAGTGCCACTCATGATAAAATAGAAGCATTGATCATCTTGTTAAAAATGAATAATTATGGTTGAAATTTGAGAACCGAAAACTCGGTAATTAATCTCTGCGTGACAGAAATGCTTTGTGATAAGACTTTGAGATAAATAAGTATTGTATGTCAACATCTGTTGCGGGGTTCATTAGGGATTGTCATGTTTTGAAACAAATGTTTCTTGTTTCAGAACTGATATTATGGATTGTAAAAGATTAAATAATATAAGAGCCTAAACCGATAAGATTTTATTTTCTAATTGCTTTTAACGACACTTTACAGCCACAGAAGAAATAATTTAGGAAATATCGTCTGAAATTTGAACTAATTATCTTGTTTAATTAGGAATGATATAAAGAATATTCATTTTCTTATGGACATTGAATACATTCATTGAAACTTAATGACATATAAAAGAGAAGTATAAATAATATTTATTCTTTTTTAACTTTAATATTAAAGTTATTTAGGGTAAAAAAATATTTTTTGTTTATCTGTCTGCAGCAAAAACAAATAAATTGTTTGGCTGCCTGGCTAGTGAGGAGCCCCCATATAACTGGCCATGTGAAAGACATGCATTTTCTAGTTTAAATCCGCATACTTGAAATGACTGACTTTGTGTTTTATTGACGATCATCGAGAATGCAAGTTAAATGGGGAACTGATTCATTTGAAATAAAAAGGAATTTTGGTGTCGGAATAATGGGAATGCGTGGAAGGAGCACATTTTCTACAATCGATTTTTCTTTTTAAAAAGTTTCCATGGCTTTTGCCGAGTGTTGGTCCTCTGATTATGATTATAATCTGCGTAAACCGTCAGCACAAAAGCGTTGTCTTTCGACAATTTGATTTTGCCACAATTTGATTTTGAGCCACAATTCCTCCACAATTTGATTTTGAGATTTAGAAGCAAGCGAATTTGCAATACGTAAAGGATTTATTTCATTGCTTGATTTTAGCGCCTCGTTTAATAGGGAAGCTTGAATTCGAATAAATAAAGAAATTTATTAATTCGAATTCGAATGAATAAAGCTGGAAGAAAGAAACAACATGAATCCATAGTTTGTTCCCTACTTGAGAGTATACAATGTAATTAACATTCAGTACTTTATTTTTAGATTGAAATTCCTTTTTTAATCCACAAGAATAAAAGGTCAGATTAGATTAAAGTTCCTTTTTTAAAATTCATCACTTGATCGAAAATCAAATATCGAAGATGAAGTCATGTTCACTCCTAAAGAAGTAGCTTTAAGTATCTCTGTTGAGAGACCTCTGAAGGATCATAGGTTTGAACCTTAATCCAATCAAGGATCTACAGTGCATGTACCTTAGTACAAGCAAATATGTTCTGCAAGTTTGAAGATTTTTTTTTCAAATTAACCATTTTCTTATCCATAAAGGAGAAGTTAGACTTACTAATCTAAATCTCCCAAATTAGAAGTAAAGGCTCAGCTATCTGTTAAACGATATTTTTCAATGATTCTTTACGAATATATGCTACGAACATACAATGAATAATAGATTCTATTAAAGAACTGATGATGGATGAGTTGTATCTAAATGTAAAAGGATTCGAGTCGAAGGTCTAGACGGAAAATAATGTGAAGAAAAATATTATACTTCAAAGGAATAAAAAGACCTTGAAAAAATCCTTAATCAGTCGCGATAGTTAGCAATAGAACATTATCAATCAAATAGGATTTTCACTACAGATTATATGCGACATAACATGTTAGTATATGTTAGGATTCATTACAAAGTATGACTTATGTTGTTACAAATGAACGGCTGTAATTGAAAATCTATACGGTCCTTATAAATTAACGACTCCCCGGTGCATGTCGGGAATGCACTTTAAGACCAGATGATGAATCACCGAGATTTGTTGGAATGCTTTGTGAAACTCATTAGAATTAACTATCCGATGAGACAGTTCTTTCTTGGTGGCGACGTGCTGGCGTGACAGAAAAACGAAAAGTTGTGAAAGTTCGTGGGAAAAAAAACAAAATTTTAAATAAAAAAGTTTTTAAAACAAAATATCTTTGAATAGGATATAATGAGAGGGAAAACTTATGGATTCATAGTTTCTAATTTTAAGCCATTGTCAGATTTGCTTCATCGCAAAATTAATCTTGGGGGGGGGGGGGGGCTTGTTAAGGGGTTAAGTAAAAGGTCCAAATTATTACAACATTTATTTATTTACAGGTTACGTCACACACAGACAATTTATATACAAAAATTTAGAATATATGTATACATAAACACTCATTTTTAATGTAATTAATTCCCAAAATTTTGTCCTAATTTACCTCATAGTAACTTCCTTCTAAAATGTTACTTCTTGATCCATTCCAATTTTCCTATCTAATAAATCAAATGAAATATTATAAAGATGATGCACAATTGAGTCCACGTGCCCAGTGGAAGAACAATAAGTCACTTATATAACAAAATTCTTTTAAAACAATCCTCCATTTCCCTTGTCTAAAGATCAACATAAAGTTAATGCATATAAGAATTCCTCTAAGGAATCTACAAGTGTATGATTTATGAGAATATTTTAGTATACAAGACCAGAGATAAAAGTTTCGTGCCTTTTTTCCCTTTCACGCCTTATAATCCTTCTCCTTTTGTCGAGCTCCTCAGCGTGCTTCTCGTGATGGAATAAAAAATGAAATTTAAAAGTCAATACGGGTTT
Source organism: Argiope argentata (assembly GCA_026289955.1). Classification (NCBI taxonomy): domain Eukaryota; kingdom Metazoa; phylum Arthropoda; class Arachnida; order Araneae; family Araneidae; genus Argiope; species Argiope argentata. Next base: position 5,044 of record JAOUZG010000967.1, on the reverse strand, counting down.
CTCCATGATTTTCGGTCGCAATTCTGCAACTTACTTTGAATTCAAAATTCATATGGATTACATTACACACACAATATATATAATGGCATGAATTAAAACAAAGTGCATACCATCGATAGGCCTGAACTCAGTCATTTCTCCACAATGCACCAGAGGGAGCTGTTCCTAACAACATTATAGACAGTTATAATTTATGTAACAAGAGTGGCTACTACAGTCTAATTAAAAATTATGTTCTACCGTCTTAAATAAAACATGTTATATTGTTACAAGCGGGCAAGCGCCGCGAAAGAACGCACAAGTTGGCGACGTTTGATGAGGAGTTTCAGTCCAGCCGGGTTGGTTTGACGAAAAGAATAGTCTGGTAGCCGCTAGGGCGTTAATGAAGCTCTGCGTGTTTCCGCTTGCTCGCTAGGCTATACAAGGGACGGGTTGCCGTAGTTTCGACAGTCTCCTCTCGGAAACGAAGCGTCTCATGGACTAGCAGATTACTTTTCTCACTTGTTATTAGTGAGCTGTGTTAACGTTTGCTGTTAACGTTGTATTATTGAGCCCGCTGGGATTTACTGTTTACTGTCCTATACGATATCTTTGCAGTTGGTTTTTATTGTGCATAAGGCTTGCATTTACGCAGTAAGTGACTGTTGACTGCTGAATTGTTTTTATTTGAAATTTTACTTTATCGAGTCATCCTGTAAATACTTGTAAATAGCTGTAAATAAATTTATTTGTGATGTCCTCAAATAAAGTCCATTCAATCCAAACTCGCTACGCTAAAAACGTAGCAATATATATATTTTAATTTGCTGCAAGCACACCATTACTAAGTTAAGCAAAAATTTTAAATTTTTCTTAATTTCCGGGTTATCTAATAAATTTTTCGTAAAATAATGTTTACATTATAAAAATAATTATGATATTGTAAGCTAATTTAACTGAATGCAATCGTTCTCTATTACAACACTCTTATTATTCAAATTATAAGGCAGTAAAAGCAAAAAATTACCAAAATATTTCAATGCTGGAAATTTATTTTTTACATAGAAAATATGAATAAAGATGAGAATATTTTCAAAAAAGATTTGACCTCGATATTTTTATTATTTTTTATCTTATTTTGTTCAACAAAAATGACAAAAACATAGGTTCTCAAATAAACTAATTAAAAGTCATGAAATTCTAATAATTATAATTCTAAAAATCCTATTCTTAACTTGTTTACATGATTCAAATAAATAAGAATTTTTAAGGACAATTTCAGCTTAACACTTGCCTTGTCATCATAACATGTGATGGTTAATTGCACAATCACCAAAATATGAAAAAGCCCAAAAATTCAGTTCATTAATTCAGTCATTTAAGTTTAGGTTAGTGATAATTATGATTATAACCAAGAAGCTATTATATTTCAAAAGAATTGTCCATCATAAGCTATTGCATGACACGAATGGGACATAACAGGATTAAAATAAGGAAGTAAATAAGCGGTCTATGTCACAACGCGTTGAGGATTCCTAAAGAATTAGTTATGCGTCGAGACATTTCTGTCTAGTTGAAGATGTCGTGAATTGATTCACGGTGAAATGTTATGCGCATTTAAAAATAATAAAAACCGAATAGAGCGTGGAGCACAAAGGAATTAAAAGTTATAATAGATGAAGAAAAGAATTGAGAATTGCCCTGAACAATTGATAGTAAACTATTGGTTAACAAAGTGGTTGGTTTGCAATAAATATTTTGCATAATGCATTGAGTACAGCAATATAATAATGTAAATTCTCACTCATTAGGAGAAATTATCCAATCAAGCATACATTCTTAAGAGCGCATGACTTATTGTGAATGAAAAAATGAATCATGCCAAAATGGAAGTTAAACAAAGTGCTTGTTAATTTAAGCATAATGCCTGCAGAACATAATTAAGAGATTTAATTAAGAAATAAGAATTAATTTACGTTTTTTTTATCTTACACCTAAGGTATTATTATGGTCATTGTTATATCAAATTTAAATTGAAATGAATAAGAAATTTTAAATGAATAAATCAAGTTTGTGTTTTTTTTAAGCTCAATTTTTTTGAAGTTTTCACGGTATTAACGTATCAACGCCATAGTAGCCAAAGTTGTCCTAATACGATGTAGATTGGAGACCTTTTACAACCGCCAAATCTGTAGATTTTTAAAGCTTGAGATAAGGTAAAAATTTGAGGGAATATCACCTAGAGCTTCGCGGTGCTTGCTATTTCGACAAATTTGGTGTATGTTTAAAAAAAACAATTAGACTTAGATTGGCGGCACTTAAAAATCGCCAAATCTGAAGCTGTGGTGGCATTAATACACAAGTACCATTTTCACTTTTAATTTTGGTTTTCAAATTTAATAATTTTTTAAGCCTGCATGAAGAATGAATGTAATTCTGCCTTTTTTTTCTATATTTGTTTACAAAAAGATCTTCGATTTCTGTGGAGTTTTATATCCATTAAGTAAATGTGCGATGATAATAAACAACTTTAAAAATAAGAAAAATAATGATAAAAAGATAATTGCTTTAATGAATAAATACTAATTATTTATTTCTATTGGAAATCATATCAATGTTAAGGAAAAAAACTATTATAACAAATCAAAAATTTCCGGAAATGCTATCAAAAAATTAAACAAAATGTTGCCAAAAAAAGGCAGAAATAAAAAAGATGATAAAATAGGAATTTAGATTTTTTAAAAAAACAACAAATTTTGGTGGAATATCGCAAGTATGATTATAAATAGTGACTTTTTCTTTTTCTATAGTTAAGCTAAAAAAATTCCTGCGATTCATTAAAAAATTCATCTTTCGTTAAATGAGAAAATGTACTAATGAAATTAGCCGGCTTTCTGGAGCAGAGGTAGCGTGTCATCTTCGGATTCTGGGAGTCCCGGTTCGGGCATGGTTGTTATTCTTTGGGCTATCTGTGAGATGTGTGCCTGTGCCCATTGTAAAAAGGGGCTGTGCAATCAAATGTGGGGAATGTATAACTAAGTCAAACTCTTTGCCCTAGTTGGCGGTACTTCAAAAACAAGAGACGCTCCTTTCGGCTTAAATGTGCTGCTGTATTAGCGGGGAACTTGTGCATGGCAAGTACCATAAGTAATGAAACACTAATGAAATTAACAGTTATTCGCTTTAATTTCTAAGATTATTTCTGTTAAAGAATATGCTACTATTTTGATATATTATTGAACAATATTGAAATTCCTGAAAATATTTTTATACAGTTTTTATCGGTGGACATGAGAAGGTTACCTCAAATATGAAGATGAGAAGAAACCGAATAAGTCAGGAAACTATCGGTTCCTCTCGTAGTATAATAATATCATTGCAATGTATAAATTATCCCATCGCCGAAGTCCCATTGCTTGAAAATGCGAATGTGGTAGACTCCCTTTTCAGTAGTAAACCACACAGTAATTTTCTTCTGAAAATATATTTCAAAGATCGCTGTTGTTAACAATCAAGCATAGTGGATAATTTTAGCCAATCTTTCTGCAATATCAAGGGGGAAATTCCGCCTTATTGTTATTCTATTACATGCCCTCCTCCGTCTAATACAATAAGCAACTAGATTGCTTTATTCGTCCCCTCAAAGATAACCTTGATTCAAATATGGTTCATTTTACGACCTTATACATTATGAGGTCTCTCTAATAATAAGATGGTCAATTAAGATCCAAAATTCAGAGTATTTCAATATTAATGATATATTTAAGGTTGGTAATTTTTATATCATTAACTCGGCAAAAAAGTATTTGCTTTTGTTTATCTATTGTAACTTCAAACTGTCTGGTACACTGTCTGGTCTGGAATTTTGCACACAATATTCTCTGAACAAGCTTTTGGCTTTATAAATGTTTTAGCAATGAAGTGAAAATAATGAAAAGTTATATTTGATAAAGTAGTAAGGTTGTCCTAAAACTTTATCATTCATAAAATATACTTAATAACCAGAAAACTTTGGAATTTTATAATCAATATGCTTGAAAACTCCACTAATTTCCCTCTCAGTCTAGTTGCAAATAGACTTCAAAGAACTAATACTGCAAATAGACTTCAAAGAACCTTTACGAAGTCTACATCGAATACTTAAAACAAATTCTATGGGCCTGTTAATAGTGGCGCCAGTAGCGCCATTTTTATTCGTCTAGCAGGAAAATCAAATAGACAACATCTTCCAAATATACAAACATGTTTCCCAAATTTCTTTAATTATGTAAAAAATAGCTATTAGTTTAGGATATTTACTTTCGCCATTGCATTAAGACTTCTATCGTGGCATAAAGCTTAATACTGAAAAATATAAAACAGAGAAAAAATTAGTGGAAGAAATGAATATAATGGAATTTTTTATTCCGTTTCGAACTGACATTAAAAACTGATAAAGTGATATGTGATTTAGCAATGAAAAGCTTTATTCATTTGGATTAGATTTAAAAGTTATCCCAATTTCTTTTAAAACGGAAAGATTTGAGCTACATCTCTTGAATATTTTCCAAGAAACTCACTTTTCGTATCAATATAGGTCACACTTGTACTCATATGATTCTAAAGTGTCCCAAGATTGTTTTTATCAGCAGTTCATCATACTCTTTTCTTTAATTGTGAAATATTGTTTTATGCCAGACCAAATCAAATTTGAGTCATCAACCTCTATTATCATATTTAACTGTTATTATCCCTCTAAAATCTCTAAAAATAATCATTTTTCATAGATGTAACAATTTTTTTTGAGTCTTGCTTGAGTGCAGCAAAAAAAAAAAGAAAAAGAAAAAAAAAAGAAAGAGATTACTTATAATACTTCAAACAATTGCTTGATAATTATGAGGCCGTTAATCAAATTTTGTAATAAAAACAGGAAGAAAGATAAAAATAAAACTCGGAAAATAGACTGCGGCCTGCATGGATAAGTGAACCGTAACTCTTTAATTATGATTCCAATCGAAATTCCAGACACAGAGATCAGGAAATATCGAATTTCATATTCTTCCCAACAAAAGCCGAAAACTCGTTT
>JAOUZG010000954.1:0-12281 GCA_026289955.1 Argiope argentata | reverse complement strand
TTTTCTTCATAAATTGTTTTCTCTGAAATAGAGGAATAATTGGAAGTTACTTTACAGTAATTACAATCATCAAAGAAATTTATTTCTTTACATGTTTTACAAATTGTTCTTATAAGATGATATTTTCGTAAAGCATAGTGAAGATATTACAATTTCTCAATTTAGTCAAAGACTTTTAAAAATATGATTGCTAGATTATCGATTTGATATAAATGTATATTGATTAAGGGTTAGAATAATTTATTAATTACTTATTGTCTTTTCTGAAACTAGAATTTCTCCTATTATGTTTAGATATTTTGGAATTTTATGAATATTTCTTCTAAATAGATATATGATTTTAAAATATTTTGATGATAAATGAACATTTTATAACCTGCTTTTAAAAATGATCTTTATTCCATTGTACGTTATTCTTTATTTGTAACATTCTTTTGTATTACCTATAGATTAAATTACTTATTTAGATTGTTAACAATTACTTGGAAATTTTTTTAAAAAACGGAATAATAATGGAAAATTTTAGTTATTCACACGATGAGTAAATCTAAAATGTGCTAATAATAAATGTTTGTTTTGTTATATGCAAAATATTCGAGAAGAAAATATGGTAATCAAGAGAAATTCAGTCTTCAAATTAGAATAAGTTTTCAGGTTTTATACCGCTTTGAATCAAAAAAGGCGTTTTGGGAATTTTTTCTGTTCATCAGTGGACAGTCAATGAATGCTATAGCTGAAACTCGATGCAAGCTATTAAGACAGCATATGCAAACACATTTAAAATGTTGTCTTTAAAAAAAGTAAGTTTTAATCGAATTTTGGATAAGTGATGGAAGAAAGAGATGCTCATTTCTGTTGATTCATAAGTAAATATGGTAATTCGTGTATACAGCGAGTTAGATTCTTGAAATTTGGTATATGGTTTATAATCAAATTCGTTTCCGTAACCAATTTTGGCTTAAACATCCAATACATTAAAAAAAATTGATCAGGTATGCCGAAAATTTTAAACGTATTATTGCATAGGGAAGTGAATAAATATGATAATAAATAATAACAGATGCACTGTTCTTAAAAGTGTTAATCGCATGAAATGTTAATAAGGTCACAAAAACTTTTAAGCGATTTTATTTTTTCAGTTTCATTAACATTTCATAGCAAAAGCCGTGAGGAAATAATTTTGATTGAAAACATTCCATTAAAACATACTGAATAATTATTTAAAACTTTACTTGTATTCATTTGTGTTTCATTTTTCTGTTTTTCAATTTTGGAACTATGATACACTATTAAGAATGACGAGAATGGGGAATAACCAGTGTTTTCCTGTGTTATTTTAGGACTAATGTTGAAATTGTATGCCCTATTTATTAATATCATTTATAAAATTAGTTAGCAGATTACATTTTAACAGAATTATGAATGATGGGGGGGAGGGGTTACTTTATTTTCAATACTTGTGATGCTACAGTTGTTTTGCTATCGCTGAATATGAGAAATCTGGAACAAAGGAATGATTGAAATATGAAAATAATTAGTAAAATATTGAAGAAAAATCCTGCTTTGCTGCATAAGAAAGTAGAAGGAAATCATGTTTTGTAAATTGTGCTTTGTATTTTAATCTTATTGATTTAAATTTCTTTTTACTTGTCCGGCTATTTTTTTTTTCATTTAATTTGAATGAATAGTTGTTACCTGCCACTTATAAATTAAAAAAAATTATTAACGATATCTGATGCGTGAAAAAAGTAAAAGGACATGTGTTAAAGTAATTGTTTAAGAAAATATTATAAACTTTAAAAATAGGTGTTTCATTCTTTTTAAATGTTTTTATTAAGACAGACATACTATTTTAGTGAAAGTCGTCGTTTTCATCTTTTTTAGAATGCCTAGAGGAAAAGCTTTTGAGTTTCAAAAAGGACAAATAGTCTTCTACAATAAAAGATGGAAAAAGTGTGAAAGAGAGTGCACGCCAGCTACATATGACAGTCCAAATACTGTTTCAAATTTCATTAGAAATCCTAGCCAGTAAGTAAATCTGGTGAGGAGTAGGACCAAAAAGAAGATTTGTAAAACCTAAAAATGAGATGCAACGCAATCAAGAAAAGAATAATAAAAAAAACAGTATGGAATTGATGCCAAAGCTCAAAATTTTACAGACATCACACATGCTTCAAGAAGATCTGTTTACAACTACATAAAAAGCTCCAAAAATTAGTGTTAAAAAAAAGGAAGCATCACCCTAAATGAACGATTCAAAGGCACACTGAACACCGATTGCAACTGGCTAAAAACCGTTATGTCCTGAAATTCAGAATGGAACCCCGTTACATTCCTTATTAGAAAATTTTTAAATTTAGATCGTCCGGGTAATTGCCAATATTATTGGCATTGTCTTGATATTGACGAAAGGATATTCTGACCGCCAGATGGTGGAGGATTTCGTTGTTTGGTTGTTGTTGTTGTATTGCGACTAATGCCACTTGCCTTGGACAAGCCTCCGCTGATACGATCAGCAGATTTTAAGCCTAAGAAATGCGTCTCTTTGGTTTACAAAGAGATCTAGGGCCAAGAGTAAGACTTAGCTACACAAACGCCACAACCTTTTTTAGGGGGCGGACTACATTCATGAAAATTCATTCACTCATCTCAGAACGTAATTTAGACCTGGAACAGAGAACGATCACCTCTGACCCAGCACCCCTGGTGATATTACTCTCGATATGGAGGACTTTGAGACCACGAACAGATTTAACGAGCGCCGGTCGCCACACACTCGGGGTTGGTTTGGTTAGCAGTCATATACCGATGAAGAAAAAGCCTAATGTCCCTAAGTAGGAGGCAGAAAAGCACAGACTATATTTAAATTTTGAATCAATATCTCCTTTTCTATGGCGTTGAGCTGTGCTGAAATAATAGATTTTTTTTTCATCATGATGGAGTATCAATTCACAATGTTAGTGGTGTTAAAAACTGTTTCACAGCTAATAATATTCGGGTTTCGCTAAGGCCATCTGCAAATTTCAGTATTGTAGGACCCACATGGATGAGGATTGTTCGTCACGCTTGTGGGCAAGTCGAGCAGGTTTAATATGTAGGTGAGCTTTGAATTATTATGGGAAAATTTTTAACTAAACAGAAATTCCAATTTTATATAATTCGATGCCAAACCGAATCTGTGAAGTAATTAAAACCAGTAGTGGAAGAATTCTCTATTAATAAGACTTTTATTTTCACTATTTAAAAGTGTCCTTCTACTTTTTTCACAGGTATGATGTTATACAAATTATTTTTATATTGCAATTAGCTTGTACTTTTTGTTTCAAGTTTCAGAACTAGTTGTCTGAAGCTAAATAAGTCTCTAAAGTATAGTTCATTAAAATTCTCTGAAAAACTTCAGTGCTCTTAATTTATCTAAAAAATCGTGCGTACGTTTTAAAAAAAATACATTGTATTGATGAGTCATAGTGTTATTGACTAAACTCTTCAGTTCAAATTTTTTATACGGAGATCCTTTGTTTACTTTCTAGAAAAATATAAATATGGTTCAGTTAATATAAAAATCACTTCAAAACCCACCCTCCCCTCCAATGAGTCTTGTATCCTTTTTGAATCCTCACTAATATGTGATTAAATAGGTCTTTTCTTTCCAATTTGTATTCAGCTTTTAAACTTGCCCTGAGTAGTAACTATAACAATGTGTAAATAAATTGGGATATAAACTAATTAATGTATATATTTATTAGAAAGCGATTTTATAATATATGTTTTTTTTTTCTAGTTTGTTTTTGCTAATGATCATGGGATATCCGATTTAAGGAAACCAAAATTTGCATTAATTGTAGATTAAGAAAAGAAAATATCTGCTGTTTATTGAAATTTCGTCCAAATCTGATTAATTTTACTAAAAATGCTCTGGTAAATTGGATAATTCTAACAATTTTTGCCAAATCTGTTTTTTAATATAAATCTATGTTTTTTTAATTATACCATTAGGAAAAAGTACATAAATATTATCCAAATCAAAAATGGTCGCTAATAGATAACCCGCGCGCCAAAATTGGTTTGCTACATATTCAAAAGCATTAAAGAATTTTGGCCACCAAAATGAAAGTTTGTGTAGTTGGGGCGTTGTTGGCGGTTGATAATACGTGTGTCCTATGAAAATTATATTACGTAAAATGGCAAACTTATACTGTGATTCTATATATGCATAAAAGTAAAATATCTCTGTAGTTGTGGCATTCAAAAAACATATACTTGTGTTTTAACATAATATCCTTGTTTAAAATTGGATACAAAATTTGGCGTTCAAGAAAGATCTTTTTAATTGTAATTCCAAATGTAGCAATAAATATACTTATATACCTATTTAAAAATAATGACTTTCAAAATACTTTGGCTTTAATTTGGAGTACCAAAGATTACTATCAGGTAATTGATCTGGTCTTTTTATTAAATTTTAATAAATTGTGAATAATTTCTTACGTTTTATGATTTATATTGATTTTACTTGAAAAATATATTACCGTTTTATTGCCAAACATTCTATCTTGTTTTATTGACTTCTTTAATATTTGTTTTACAACTTGAATAGGTACTTTCCCGTTAGCCGGGCGCAAAGTACGCCACTTGTGAACCAAACGCAAACTGAGTCACCTAGCGAAACGAATGACCTTATAATACTAATGCTTATAAAATAAAAAAAATAATAATAAGGACTGGAAACTATCAAGTAATTTTTAATCATCTTTTTTCTCAGGTTAACTAGTATAACTATGTCATTAAACTATCAATATTTTTTTTTATATTTAGATTGAATGCCATTTACTATAGTTACTCTTCATTATACTTCCATTTTTTTCTCCATTTTCTTTTTCATTTTTCCTTCCTTTTTTCATTTTCATTTTTTTTTTCGTTTATTATCATATCAGAACATAATGTTTTTTGGATGAGGTTTTTGGCGTAAACAAAAATGCGTGTGTAATGAATTGAAATTTTATTATCTCCACAAGCATCTCAAAAAATTAGCTTTTAATAATGTGTTGCCATTGCATTTACAAAAGCTCTGATTTTTTAAAAAAATAAATTAATGACTACAGCAAATAAAACCTAAAAATGTCATTTTGAGTACGTGATTATATGAAATGAGATAAATAAGAAATGAGATATTTTTTTAAACAATAAATGTGAGACAAAGTTTTTTGGATCGTTTGCAATACTAGAGTGACTGATTTAATGAAACAAACAAAATGAATAAAAATATAATTTAACTTGCATGAGCACTTGGTACCTCAATGAGGGTTCATGGGATGAAGGTTGATGTCAACAAAAATGTATGGGCCAGGAATTGGAATTCTAAATTTCTACTTTCTCATAAATAGGCCTTAAAAGACTCAAAAATGTTGGTAAATGGCTGCAATTTCGATGTAAAGACTTTTTATCTCCAATTTGTCGCTTTTAGTTGAGATGATTTTTTAGCTCTTTCAACTTTGGCTTTTAGCTTTTTTAACCACTTTTTGTTGAGACATTAATAAAAATCTTTCTTCAAACATTAATAAAAATCTTTTTAAAAGTAGATTGGATTGTTTAATTAATTAAAACGTTTTCAATGATTGGTCGTTCAAGAAATTATGTTCTAGCATGATACATCAAATTATGCTTTGCAGATTTCGATTTTTAGTATCTTATTTAAATCCTTCTTTTGTAAAATGAATAACTATATACAATCGAACTCTCTTGTTAAAAGTCCTAAACTGCGGAAATTTATTTACTCAATACTTTGCCCGATGAATACGTTCCATTCAAAGTTTATTTGGCAAAAAAGTTATTTTCAAAAGATTTTAAATATTTTTTTTCAATAATTGAAGCGTTTTACAAAATATAGTTACATGGTATTTTTACTTAATTCAACATTTTTATAAAGACATTAGTGATATATGTAGATAAAATGGAAGATAAAAACAATTAGTGGGCGCCATCTAACTTTCGATGAACACGTTCCATTTTCTCTAGTGGAGTCAATTACAGTGAATGCGAAAAACCTGAAATAATTTTCCTGAAAAATAAAAGGCTCATTATAAAAATTATGAGCGGCAAAATTCTATTCTGGTTTTTAAGATAGTGTAAATATAATAAACCAGACATCAATCGAATATTTTTACCAAAACCACACATTCATAAATGTATTTACTTCTGCCGATTTTTTTTTTTTTTTTTTTTTTTTTTTTCATTTTGGTTTTTAGACGATGGCAAGATTGAGTTTAAGCTGCGAAATATCTTTTGGCTAACTAAAGCTTGTATTTTCATACCTAAATCCTTCTGTGTGAAAAAGAAACTGTGATTTAATTCTTTTGAGTATAAATTGATTTCAACAAAATCGTTAAAACTGTCGCGTCCATAGAAACGAGGAAAGCGAATTTGTAATATTTTCAATCCTTCAATTTTTTAAAGAAGTAATGTATCTTTTTTGAATATGACTATTATAATTAGAGTGAAAAATTTTCAAGTATATTTATACTTGTCATTTGTGAATTAATTATGTGTTGCTTTTCATTTATCTTTGAATACAAGTTTTGATTTTTTTTAATAATTTCACATCTTTTTATATATGCAATGTATTTTTACTCTGTCCCAAGAATGTTCTTGATTAAGATGTTTTTTCTAATTAAAAGTAAATTTTTATAGTTAAATTGAACGAAATGCTGTTACGTCTAAAAATGACTAATTTTGTTTTTAAATGCTTTATTTAAATTTTAAACTCATTCATTAAATTAAAAACACAATCAAGGACAAGGTGTTTTATTTGAAATAGTTTACTGATATTTCTAATTTTGGATAATATTGTAAACCACATTATTAAACTTAAAATAAATGTCTTTTCTTGTATTGAATCCAATATTTTAGCTTCGAGTATCGCTGTATTATTGTTATTTGCATCAATAAATTCTTCTATGGCATTAGAGATTTGCTCGAATTGTAAATACACTGCTTTTTAATCGTTGCCTTTTTTGGCTTCCTAAGGAGTGTCACATAATGGCCTAAGAGAATGTTTAAATACTTTTTGTAGAATTTTGCATCTTTTTGTAGATGCAGAAAATAAGCTATATTAACGTTGGAATATCAAAAAAAATTAGTTTTATTCTGATTTCCTTTACGATTAAGGTTACGATGCACGAGAATAGTTTCTGGTTACGTCGCACTAGACCAGGACCCGCCCATAGGTTACAATTATTTGTATTCACTACAAACTTAAAAGAATTTCGTAGGTTAGGGCACATAATTTACATGGGGATTTAGAGCAATTGTTGTAGATTGTACTCTTTTAAATTTCCATTTCATATCGGACAGGCATATCGTTCGCAGATGTCTATTTACTACAATCCATAATACCCAAATCAAGCTCACTTAATATTTCCGATAGAGCTTTAGTAGTTCTCCAGTCACATCAATCAACCCTATAAATGACTCACCTATACTTAAACTTCTCTCTTCAAAATTTACATGCCTTATAAAAACTGAAATTCGTTTTATATAAGAAATATTAGAAACAGAATTCCTTTGGATACTGTATTACGTGGCTCATTTTGAATCGTTTTTAATTTTGTTAAGGACTTCATTTCCTAACACAAGAATAATATGTTCTGGTGGTGTATGTGCTAAATCATATAATTCCAATTTTTGAAATTTTTTATTCTGTTAATATGATCTATAAGAACACAATCGTATTTATTTAATAATTCAAGAAACTTAAAAACAATTCCGCTATTAGGTGTTCTTATTATTCCATGCTTCCTCGAAATGGAATATTAGTATATGCTGAAAAGAGAATCACATCTACAGTTCTTTGAAATAGTAATTTCAATCCTCCCATTTCCTTATTTATATTAAATTAATTTGTTTTTGTTTTTTTTGTTTTATTGGACGTAAATTTAGTTGTTTCAATAGCTCTTTCTAAACAATAAATGAATTAAGTGACAGATAGAACGCTCATTATCTTGAATTGTATTTGATCCTGTTATTATAAACATCTATAAATCATGTAGAATTTTCATTTCCCCTTAAAAATAATATACAACTAAAAAAAATGGCTGGTCTTGCGTTTTTGAATAAATCAGTCAGCTTGGAAGTTAAAAAAAAGTAGTAAGTGGTGGAAAATGATGGGATCCTTAGCAAACACTCCTTTGTGTTGTCAAGTCCGTTTTTAATGTAAAACATTTTTAACTTATCATTCATAATGCTTGGGCATAAAATAAATTACCTATATTTATATTCAACCTGATCCATGCCTGAATCACAAATGTATTCTTGATCACATTTGTTATTACCATTACTTTCTTATTCAATCATATTTGTATAAAAATATGGTTCTTCAAAGATTTTCAATTTCTACACTTTTATTGCAAGATTGTATAGTTTGTTCAGAACTTTCTTTGCCAGTCAAAGCTTTAATTATGTCTTATGAAGTCGAAGCAATTTCATTGCTAGAATAATTTCTTTGACTAAAAAACAGATCTATTCTTAACTTTTTGAAATATAGCTTTTCTTCTTTTTCCTTTTTTAAATTCGATTCTTGACACCCAGAGGAATACCTTCTTGACACGGACTTGATTAGATCTAACAATATAGGGCATTTTAAAATATGAATATACTTGAGGGATTGGCCGTGCATTTATGATAAATTGGGGCAAGATATTGTTGCCAAATTGGCTATGATGTCCCAAGTAGGTTCTGCGTGCTTGCAATGGATTCCCTCTCATGTTGGTATCCATGGAAATGATGTCGCAGATCGACTTGTCGTGGAAGGTAGTTAACTATCTACTCCTCCATCGTCTGTTTTAAAGGTCCCGGAAATTCATTCCATGTTTATTGATAAAGTAAAATCAATTTGGAGGATTCCTCCTGAACACGATTGGTACGCCACAAAGCACCCAGGTTTATCTTTGCAGAACACCCGCTCAAGACTTGAACAATCTGCCTTAGCTAAGCTAAGGTCTGGCCACATTAGAAGTCTGGCCTTCGACGGTCCTAACTGAACCTTCTCTACTTGCCCTTGTTTGGCTATTGCCTCTCCCTCTCATATTATTTCTTGCATCGGTGCCTCTGTGAGGCAACTGTCGGATGAGAGCGAGAGTGTTTTTGACCTTTTGGTGCGACACGATCTTTTGGGCTTGGTCTAGGGGTCTAGACCAAGGGGATCAGCAACAACAACAACAAAGTATGAGTTATCTATTTAATATATTAAATTTAATTTAGTAGGTGAAGTAAATGATCATGATGTATTCTTATAATATGTTGCATATTTGCACTAAACTGTAATATATCTGTAAACTTCGTATGTTTCAATTTAATTCGTTAAATATCTTCATCTCTTCGTTCCATCCCGATATTACTCTTCAGAATATTATTTCAGTTGTTGATTATATTGGGGCCCCTCAATTGTGGGGCCCCGGTGCACAGCATCCGCTGCACCCCCTTCAGATGGCCGGCCTTGAACATAATTGCACTGCATAATTCTATTTTCATCATTTTAATAGTTACTGTAATGTAAAGATTACGAGTCGATCAAATAATTTATAAAAATATTTTTTACAGATATTCGGTAAAGACATTGAGTAGTGCTATCTGCTATTATTTCAAAGAGGCGTAATTGTGGGAAAATAATCTCATAATCTCACAAGTTGAAAAAAAATCTTTTTAAATTTAAAGAAACAAACTGAAAAAATAATTATCAATAGGAAACTATTTTACAAAGGCAGCATATTTTCAATTTGTTCAAAATTAACGTTGCAATTAATGTATAATAATTATAGACGCCTGTAGATAGTTATTGTTTCAATATTTACTTTGTTATTATTGTTATTTCGAATGTTTTCTAGAATATCGAGAAATTAGTTCCCCGAATTGAAAGAAAATCTTTCTGTAACTAAATGTCTGAACTATTTTATCGATTTATTGCCTATTTACAAAAATGATACCAAGAACTGTTATTTTTTAAATGTTAAATAGATATAATGCTAATTTTCGATTAATCTTTATCGTTATGAATATCACTACGAAAGTAAAAAGTGAATAAATGTTCGTGGTACCAAAAGTAGATAGCAGCAATTTTGAAGTAAGTAATCCATCTATAGTAAGCAAAAAATTAACATGTCAATTTTTAATCGTTTCCAAACATATTTTTTTAAACTCTTACAAACTGGTTTTCTGAAACCTTATCTGTTTAACATGACCAGGAGTTCATGTTAAACAAGTAAGGTTTCGGATGGTATTGGGGCTTGTACGCACAGGGACATCTGCATACAATTAAACATTCTGTCGATTATCTGTAAGTGAAGAGTGGGTAGGAGTGGGGGGCATCTGCATACAATTAAACATTCTATCGATTATCTGTAACTCAAATGGTGGGAGGAGAAATGCATGGGTTTGTTGAATGTTTTAACAGTTAGCAATTATTTGATGAGTGTCTGTAAAAAGATAATGGATCGGCATTTAAACTAAATATTGCTGTTAAATGGAAATTTTGTTAAAATTATTGGTAAACTTGCAAAAAGTTATTGGTAACGCTTCTTAATTTTTATGAAAATGGATTGAAAGGACCCTATTATTCAATCTGGATATTAGCTGGTCAGTGAAATTAAAATATTCATTCATATTTTGAAATTTGAATTAAACTATAAAAAAGGCCAAGTTGATAAATAGAAGTTTGTTTCATTATAAAACAAAAATGAATAAAATTAATTATGAATGTTTGTACACTAAATTTAGTAAATGTTATATTTCCTTTTAAAATACATAGCTTAAATGTATCAATGAATTAAACAATTCTGGGAACCACCTTAATCATTAATCCAAATGTAAAGTATATCTCATGGAAATATAATTCTAAAATGAAAACTGACATTTGCTCTTAGTAATAATACGCGTGAGGAAAAAAATTTAGCATTAATACTTTCAACGCTACTGACGAGATATCACGTCTTCCAGATACTTCCAATTACAGATTTCTGTGCGCAAAAATTTGTTTCTTAAGCTAGTTTAGATAGGTTGAACTTTCTAATACGTATCTGATGAATACCTTTACTTTTTTACTTCTTTTCTTTTCTTTTTGTAAAAAAAATATCAACAGCCAGAAGAATTGATATTTTTCTTTTCATGGAGTTGTTATCTAATTCATCCTTAGCAATGAATGTGTTAAAAAAACTGTAAAAAGAAATGCTGAAATTATTGAAAGAAAATTAACAACCATAACAATTCTATTATAGTAATTACATAATTAAGTTGATTAATAATTTATACTTCTAATAATTGTTGAAATTGAAGCTAACTTATGTGGCATAATTCGTAATATATCTGTTTAATAAATAAAATATAAATGAATGAGAAAATTCGATTGCCAAAATATTTTTGTTCTTAAAATAAAAAAATACTATTTTGTTATCAAAAACATTAACCAAATGCCTCGTAGCTTTACTAACTATAAAGCTAAGAGGAGCGCTGAATTCTAATTACCTAAGAATTAGAATTCAATTCCGCTAAGCGCAATAATTCTTGTATACCTAATATATATATCACTTAATGAACTTAATTCCTACTAACAAATAAGGAGGATTTCCATCTGTCTGACACTTTAAAGAACTAAACAATTTACCTAGAGCTTCCAAATTTGGCGCATTTTTACTTTGGAAGGCGAGCCCCCACGGATCATTTCTGTAAAAGTTTGATTAAAATTTTAATTAATTAAAAGTCAGGAAAAACTTTGAGTGTTATCAAACTGGAATGGAACAAATTTTGTAAATCTATTTTTAAATTGATTTTTAAAAAGATTCTTAAATTTATTTTGTAACAATACATTTTATTGTAGTCATAAAACTCAAATCGTTTTCCTTTCTTGTTTCTATGTCTAAGTATTATGTACTGTAATTTTCTTTCTTTGAGGGAACAACACTTAACGTGCATAATTCGTTCCCAAAATTTACTCGGATTGTGAAACACTCATTATGTGAAATAATTTTTCCTATGCGAAATAGGAACAATGCATTCCCGACAGTTTTTAAAACCCGGTTTTAAATGACTGAGTATTTAAAGTAAATTTGTCACATTTGAAAAACGTTTTTTAAATTAAGAAAACTGGTTTAAAGAATTCATATTATTATATAAAATTTATTGATGGCTTAGGGTGACGAGATGCCACTATATTAACAAGTATAAGTTTGAAATTATTATACGCCTTACAAGAACGAATTAAAGAAAGAAGACAAGTAGAATTAGCAACTCTTTTA
>JAOUZG010000941.1:0-11879 GCA_026289955.1 Argiope argentata | reverse complement strand
ATCCAACTTAAGCAGGTAGTCACTCTTTCCGTATTATGGAATATTCAAGCTCAGCTCTCTTTGAGAAAGCAGTGCAATTTAAACAACTTCAATTATAGGATGTAAAAGAGACTATTGTTCGAATGAAAACGGACGGACCTAAATATTCTTATGCTTCTGCGGTTAAAGTGCGGTAGGTGGGTGTCGACCTTATCGTCTATTAGCTAACTAGTGTCCTTAGAAGCCATTTTATTTTTTAATGCGCCACTTTTTGCTATGTAGACATTTCCTCCAATTTGCAATACCGATGATATTATTATACGACATATATACACTAAAGTGACAAATGTCATGGGATGACTGTTAATATCGTGTCGGTTCTACTGTTGCCCGGCAAAGTGCAAAAACTCGACGTGTCATGGAGTCCACAAGTCGTTGGAATTCCTCTGCAGGAATATTGAGCCATGCTGTCTGTAAAGACGTCCATAATTGTGAAAGTGTGGATGGTGCAGGAGTTTAGGCACGAACGGACCTATCGATGATGTCCCATAAATGCTCGATGCGATTTAGGGGGCCAGATCATGCGCTGGAATTGTCCGGAATGTTCTTCAAACCAATCGCGAACAGTTCTGGCCCGGTGACATGGCGCATTGTCATCCATAAAAGTACCATCATTGTGTGGGTACGTGAAGTCCATGAAAGGCTGCAAGTGATCTGCAAGCTGCTGAACATAACCATTTCCAGTCAATGATCGGTTCAGTTGCACCAGAGGACCGAGCCCACGCCATGTAAAAACAGCCCACACCATTATGCAGCCACCACCAGCTTGAACAGTGCCTTGCTGACAGTTTGGGTCCATGGCTTCGTGGGGTCTGCGCCACACTCGAACTCTACCATCAGCTCGTAACAACTGAAATCTTGACTCATCTGACCATGCCACGGTTTTCCACTGGTCTAGGGACCAGTCGATATGCCCAGGAAAGTCGCTGCAGGCGATGTCGTGCTGTCAGTAAAGGCACTCGAGTTGGTCTTCTGCTGTCATAGCCCAAGGAAGACAAATTTCGCCGCACAGTCCTACCGGACACGTCCCTCTTACGTCCCACATTGATTCCTGCAATTATTTGACGAAGTGTTGCGTGTCTATTAACAATGACCATTCTACACAGACGTAGGTTAAAAATGTGTGTGCATTAATGAAAATTTCTTCAGAAATGGTATTTCACTGTTATCAGTAGTTATGATGGCATTGAAAGGTAAAAATAAAATGGTTGAATTCTATAAATGCACAAATATAGACGAGGCCTAAAATAATTCACCTACAATTCCAAACTGCGATAATTTTGTAACGTGCCGTTTGATGTCAGTTGAACTTGAGAAGTTATGATATTGTAAAGAAAGTCTTTAAAACTAATGTAAGCCATTTTTAACAAGTTTTTCATATGACCACACCAATCAAGTAAAGATCGAATTCTTTCTGTTAAAAATTCATACGCATGGGTGGAAATTTCTACAAAAAAAGGCATTTAACTGTTACCAGAAATTGTGAGTCTCCTTACGCATTAAAAATAAAATGAATAATTTAATATGACAAGGAATTACCTTAATCTGACCAAAGCATAAAATAACTCGTCTACAATACTGAGATTCAAAAAATTCTTAAAAGTATTGGTAGATGTTGCTCGAGCTTAAGCAGTAGGAAAAATTGTAAAAAGAATGTTTCATTTTAATATCTAATTTTTTAACAAGTTTTCTGAATCGTCTTACCAATCAAGTAAAGAGTGAATTCTTATTTCTTAAAAATTCGTATGATAGCTGAAAATTTCTGCAGAAATCACATTTAACTGTTATCAGTAGTTATGAGTGTCATTATGCTGTAAAAATAAAAAGAATCATTTCCATAAATATGACCAAGGCATAAAATAATACACCGACAATACTGAACCGCAATAATTTCTTCAAAGTATATCTAGATGTCGATCTACATAAAGTTGTAAGAATGGTTGTAAAATGAATTTTTCTTTTAATTTCTACCATTTTTAAAAAGTCTCGCTAACCTTCATATCGATTTATTGAATATAGAATTCCGATTGTTCCAGATTTGTATGCATACATGAAAATTTTTGCTATAATTAAAAGTATTAATTGAAGTTTTATGAGTTTGAAAGTCCTGATTAGTATAAAGTTCCTAAAAAATGTTTTACTAATGTTGAGACGCCATTTTTTTGCCCACAATTATGTTAACACAAAAAATTCTCACTTTCAATATTATATATCATTTTCATATATGTACATGTACGTATAGAAACTACATTAAATTTTTGAAGAATAAAACAAATTTATGTTTCTGACAGATATCCATTAAATGAAATTTAAAACAAAACTATAATAATGTGTAAGAGAATATATAAACTTTTTTTATTTGTTTTACTTCTACAAATTTTTATTTGTTTTACTTGTCATTTGTTATATTCATATAACAGATGACAATTAAAATTACAGTAAACATTTAATGTTTTAAAATTGCTAAAAACACCACCGATTATCGCTTCTTTTTGTCTCCCAAAATAAGTTCCTTTAAATTTTAATTTTTGAACATTTCAAAATATCTAATTATCTGCCGACAATTCATAACATGCAATCAAATAATAATTAACATTACACTATATGAGTGTATTAGTATTTTTCTTCTTTCGAATATTGCACAATTAACCAATAACCATAACCTTCCCTTCCCCAGATGGATGCAACATCCCTCAAAAATATGCACCAATATTCAGTGATTCCAGAATTCTTATCTCCTCGTCCATTCCATTTCTTGCGGCTGGTAATTAAATATAACTGAGGTTGAATGATCCGATAAGAGCAGGAATGCTGAATTATTTGATGGTAGTGATTGTTTTCTTACTCTAATTATCCTAAACAGCAGTCCTATTTTCTAATTGTAAAAAATTGTCGATGTTTTAAAGAAATGAAAACTTGAGGAATAAAACTATATTACACAGTACAATCAGACAATAAGATCAGCGAATAATTTCTGTATTTGTGGCTGAAGTTAATGATTTAAAAGTTTCCCAATATTATGTATTTTTTCAAGCACAACAAAATGTATCACCAGATATATAATTAATTAAATAAATAATTTCAATTTGAAAAAACATCGATTGCTTTAATTTATATAAATTATCTATAACTATATTGTAATTTCTTTCATTACGAATGCTTTACATTGTTTGGTTTCTTTTAGCAAAGAGGTTGTGTACAATATTTTGTGAAACGTTTTTACACGAATTGGTTAAAAGAATTCTTACCATATTTCAAAAGATTTTGACCACTATATTTAAAATGAAAGTGTATACATAGAATTATGAAATACGTAATACGTAACGACCTTCTTGCTTCTGCTGTTGTTTTGAAGTATTGTTTTCAGTGAGAAAGCAGTATTCGAATGTGATAAGTTACATAGAAAGCGATGGCACTTGTTTCTTTCTGAAGAAGCCATATTACTCCAAATAAATTAATATTCTTTCTTCATTATTTGATTGCAAGACCTACATAATTATTAAAAAATCTTTATTCTGCAAGTTAAAAATTGGACAATCTTTTCAGTATTGTTCTATCAATAATATTATTATTATTTAAAGTGTGAATATTACTTCATGTCCCAGTATTTTTTACTTGACAAACCTTCATTAATAGGCTTTTTTCTAGTATCAGCGTCTTTGTTCTAGTTTCTTGTGCCCCATCGGCTTTTACCACTATCATAATTTCAAACAGTAAAAGAATGGTGTATTGTGCGATTTGGAAATTTGACTATTGTTGGGAGTGCTCAATATAGATTAAAATGAATAAATTTTTTTTAAAAAACCGATGAATAAAATGATTTATTTACGATTCTGAACTTCATTAATTACTTGAAATGACTCCAGATGCCGCTCGAGTTGGGAAGAAACGTAAGTAAAGATAGCGAAAATCTACTCAATAATTATTAATTAGTTATAATTACTCATATTCTAATCAATAATAATCTCTAATTATTAATGTTTTGAAAACCTAATATCTGCCATTTTTTGAAAGTCTTCCATAATTGCAATCCAAAACCGGTAATTCTTGTTTCCAATCAAGCAAATAGAGAATTTTTATGCATAAAAATTTGTATTCATAGGAGAAGAATTCCACAGAAATGGTATTTAACTGTTATCAGTAGCTATGAGTGTCCGTAGTCATTAAAAACGAAAAGTATTATTTCTATAAATACGACCAGGGAATAAAATAACCTGCCTTCAATTCTGAGATTCAAAAATTTCTTAACAGTTTCGCTTTTTGTCGATCGAACTAAAGTTGTAGGAATGGTTGTAAAGAAAATTTTCATTTTAATTTCCACCACTTTTAACAAGTCTCTCATATCTTCATATCGATTAAGTATACATCAAGCTTTTATTGACAAAGATTTATATGCAAAGGTGAAAATTTCCGCAAAAATGATGTTTAACTCTAAAAAAGCCACTCGTACTATTAATAAAAGTATTAATTGATGTTTTAAGAGTTTGAAAGTCCTGATCAGTATAAAGTTCTTAAAAAATCTTTTACTAATGTTCGGAATTTTTTTTATGACTACATTTATGTTAACACAGTAAATTCTCACTTTCAAAACTATATGTCATTTCAATATATGTGCAAGTACATATAGGAACTGCATCAAATTTTTGAGGCACAAAACAAATTCATCTTTCTGACAGATATCTATCAAATTTTGTTTCATTTATTCGTAAATAGCATTTTTCCATTACACCGGCCTCTATAGGTCATCCTTTAAATAATTTCTTATGATGCAACTTCTAAAGTTTCTTTGAACACATTCGCACAAACAGCAATTTTTTCGATCAATACTTCTTTTTCCCTAAAATTATTTTCCAACTTTGCAGGAGTAAAAATTTGTACGCTGCGCAATTTATTTTGTCGTTCGTTTACAAGTACCACCATGATGCTTAAATTAAAAAAAGTCCAATCACGTCATTTCGCCAAAAATTTTTGCGAGGTTTCCGGCTTATATTTACCTACAATTTAAATTAACTAGCTTAACTATCTTAAATTCTCTTCCCTTTTTTAAAAAAAATGTATCTATATCTCTATATACCCCCCCCCCAAAAAAAAAACTTTTTAAAAACCATATTGGACTGATTTCCATAGAAGTTTATATACTTGGTAGCAATGACTTTATGAACATCTCGTTATATCTGCTAGATCATTCCGTAAGCAACCAACAGTCGGCGAGTTTAGTGCTTTATAGATCATTGATAAAAATAATAATTTTAATGGCGTGTAAAAATGCAAGACAAGAAACTAATTTTAGGTGCAATCGTCATCCATACAAAGTAGAATTATGGTAGGCAAAGAAGAATAGATACAGAGCAAAACAAATTGTGTTGCTTCCGTTCATCATATTAGAATTTTTTCAAGTCCAAAAATTGAGCAAAAAGCTTAATAAATTGCACGTTTTGCTTAGAGGAGAGAATAAATACATAGAAAATATTAGAGGTTTTAAGATATAATTATAAGTACATACAGGTAGGTGCTAATTAAAATTCTCAAGCACACGAAACAAATTTATGTTTCTGACAGATATCCATTAAATTAATAAAAAAACTATAATAATGTGTGAGAGAATATACACCCCTTTTTTTGTTTTATTTCATTTAATAGATGCCAATTCAAATGACAGTAATCATTTATTGATTTAAAATTGCAATTCTAAAAACACCACCTTTTCTCGATTTCAACTCGTTTAGTGTATTGAAATTTCTTGCAATCATCCATCATACGTTACTGTTAATTTTAATTTTTGAACAATTCAAAGTATCTAATTATCTGCCGGCAATTCATAACATGCTATCAAAAAATAGATAACATTGCAGTATATGAGTGTAATGGTTTATTTTCTTTCTAATATTGCAGAATTTGCCAATAACCATAACCTTACCTTCTCCAGGTAGATTCAATATCCATTAAAGCCATGCTCGAATCTTCAGCAATTCATATCTCCTTGTCCATTCCATTTCATGTGGCTGATAATTAAATTCTTTCGAGGTCGAATGATCTGATAAGAGCAGGAATGCTGAATAATTGGATGGTAATGACCGTTTTCTCACTCTATGCATCCTAAACAACGGTCCTATTTACAAATTGTAAGTAAATTGTCGGTGTTGTAAAGTAATGAAAAGTTGAGGAATACAAATATATTACACAGTACAATCCGACAATAAGATCAGAGAATAATTTCTGTAATTGTGGCTGAAGTTAATAAAGAATTTAAATGTCTTCTGGAGTTATGTATTTTTTGCCTTACAAAACGTATCACCATATTAATAATTAAATAAATGAATTATTTCAATTTAAAAAAAACATCTATTGCTTCAATTTGTATAAATTATCTATAACTATATTCTATTATTTTCATTACGAATGATTTACATTGTTTGGTTTCTTTTAGGAAAGAGTCTTTGCACAGTATTTTGTGAAACGTTTTTATTCGAATTGGTTGAAAAAATTCTTTAATTATTTTAAAAGAAAAATACCACTATATTTTGAAGGAAAGATGGATTATATAAAATGATAAAACTTTTATTAATGTTTACATAAATACAAAGCTGATCCTAAAATTAAGAGACCAAGGAATGTTCTTCTTATTTAATTCCACTGCGTTTAATTCAAACACTGTTTGCATATCTACCCCATTATTAATGTGTGCTCTTGCCATACCACTAAAAATCTCTTATCTATCCTGCTACATCTCATCCAAGATCTTTTAGTCAAATAAACTCAAAAACTCAAGCACTTAAATAGTACCACCTCAACTACCAATCAAAATGCTCGCTTTAAAACATCTACCAATGGGGATGCGCAGCTTGTGTTGTTCTGCTCTCTGTTAACATGTATCTTTCTCAGTCCATGTCAGTATAGAAAAAGCACTGGAGACTTCAACATCGCCAAGCCTGGAGGTAGCTCGGCAACGGGCAGGAACTCCGTCAACCTTCTCCTATGAATTTATTAATGTTTACAAGTTTCTCTGCTCAAGATATTCTCTGAAAGCATTGTATCCATTGTGAGAGCAATGCATATTCCTTTTCATTTACAAAAAAGACTGGAGGGCATTTGGCTATGAAAGACTCTCTTGCACAGCGTTTCGATCGGTGGAATTGAATCTGGAACGTTACGTTTTAAATCTGTCGCTAGTCCGGTACCTGTCTGTGTATAACGATAATTAAATAGATTGTACCGAGCCACGATTAAAAGTGCAGGGAGAATAAAACCGGAATCAGTATAGAGATGCGTAAGTATTGTCGCAGTTTGGATCCATTTTGCGAACACTTTAAATATAAATTGGGTTAGTTATTTATCATACTGAACATTCGTAAGATGATAGACATTTGAATCAGAACGATGTTTGCTCCATACTTTTTATTTCGAACTAGAAAGCCAATATTGTCACACCAGTGGTATGCTTATAAGTTAAAAAAGGTTTTCATAATTTCCCAAATAATTGTTATACGATTCGAATAAATTCAATTCATTGAAACACAAAACCATTCATATTTGAGAAACTTTTGAAAAAAAATCAATGAACCGCTTACTCCATGATCTGATTTTTATAAATGTCCAGAAAAAAAGCCGTAATTTTAAACACAGTCGTCTAATCTGCACTTACAAATGTAATAACCAAAATTATGAAGCTCATGCTTGTAATATAGTCTTTTTCTTTTAGTCAGATCTAATTTTATTACACTGAATTATTATTACCTTTGATAAAAAAAATTCACATTTACAATTTGAATCGTTTTGATGAAATGTTTAATTTCTAATAATGAAAGGAAAGAAAATGATGAATTACATTTTACTTTTAAATTGGATAAATAAAAGTACTTTTCCTGATTTGATAGGCACATTCATTGATGCTCTTGAGAATGAAGAATCGGCATTCGTTTCTTCTACAGGTATCATTACTGTCTATTGTTGCATTCAGAGAAGAATCGGGTAGTTACAGAAAGAACTGGAGTATATGTCCGTCATATCACAGAACTTTCTTCATTTCTGGAATTGAGAGTGACAAAAGAAAATGCTCGTATATGTTGATTATCCATGAAAGCTATCAGATGGCATTTTGAAATGTTTACAAGTGCATACAGGAACCACCACAGTATTTTTGAAGTACAAAATAAAATCTCGTTTTCAACAGGTGTTTTTTTTGATGAATATTATGTATAATGAAATTCATAAATTTTTCCTTGTTGTGAATTGATGGGGCAGAGAAAATAAAAAGCCTTTTATGTTTGTTTTATATCATATAAAAGAAGTAAAATAAATTAAAAGAACATGAATGAGTGAATTCTACCGAGATACTCACATTTGCAGCAACTGATCCATCGGTTTAAACCCACATAGATCCATTCTATTTATGCAATTTTTTAAGTTTAAATAATTCTAACTTTTTTCTTTTGCAGCTTCAAATAGTGATAGCTAATTAGAATAATTAGTAAAAATAAACCTGTTTATTTAAAATCGTAATTTTAAAAGAATTTTTGCTCAATTACAGATTTTTTTTACTTTTTCCAGGTTCTGCTAAAATCTAATAACTTAATGAATTTATTTTTGACGGATAAGTTCATTTCAAGATATCTAAACAATTGCTGATAATTCATAATCGGTATTAAAATATACTAAAATAATATTTCAAAATATTTCATTGTAACTAGTCGCTCTAATATCTGAATTTCTCCAAAGTTTTAAAAGATAATGAGACAGTAAATTTAAAATAGATCAAGACTGATCATTGTAATAATTATACAGTTTAACTCATAACTCTAACCTGCGCAATACCTTTCCTTTTCCGAGGTTCAGCACTCACCCAATGCAATCTCCTTCACCCATATATTCAAATTCAGTGATTCCGAACAATCGTATATTCTAGGTCATTAGATTTGGAGAGGCAGGTAATTACATTCTACTGAATTTGGAATTACCTGAATAGCATGGGAAAGACGAATCATCTCATGAGCCTGCCTGTCCTCATCCCCAATCAACTTATACCGCTACCATAATTTCAAATCGGAAAATAATGTTGGATTGTGCAATTTGAACTACTGACAATTGTTAATTCAAACAAACGTAGGCCAAGATGCTCTCTTTTTCTCTAGTTGAATCACCCTCACCCAAATATAAACAATCGCTACCTCCCTTATCTTGCTCCTTTTTCTTCCTTTCCTAACTTTCAAGTAATAACAATAAATTGACCTTAGTTGTAATTAAAATGGTGCATATCCTTATTCGCCAAGCAAGCAATAATAGTACCAAAGTCCAAAACGTACAAGACTTACAGATGGTGGGGCCTGCGGCCCCAATAAGCTGTAAACCCATGTACAAAATAGAGACTTTTGACAATTGTTAGCAGTTGTTAGTGCTCAATAAAAAACAAAAATAAAGTGCTTAAATTTGATAAAAATAGCCGAGTAATAAAACGATTCTGAACTTCAATAATTTCTTAAAATGACGCTAGATTTCACTAGATTTGAGAATAAAAATTGCTTAAATCTAATTACTTATAAATAATTATACATTAATTCTAATTACTCCTATTCTAATCAATAATAATATCTAATTATTTATATTTTCAAAACCTAATGTCTGCCATGTTTTGCAAGTCTTTCTTAAATGTAGTACAATTTTTATCTGTAATTCTTGTTTCTAATCAAGAAAAGAAACAATTCTTATAGATAAAAATTTGTGTGCATTGGTGAAATTTTCTACAGAAAAGGTATTTAACAGTTAGTAGTTATGAGTATCCTTAGGCATTAAAAATAAATAGAATCCTTTCCTTAATATGACCATGGCATAAAATAACTCGTCTACGATTCCAAACTGCACTAATTTCTTAAAGTGCCGGTAGATGTCAATCCAGCTTGCGATGTTATGAATATTCTAAGTTTTTAAATCTAATATAAGCCATTTTTAACAGGTGTTTCGTATCGTCTGACCAATCAAGTAAAGATCGAATTATTTCTGTTAAAAATTTGACCGCGTAGGTGGAAATTTCTACAGAAATGATATTTATCTGTTATCAGTAATTATGAGTGTCCTTAGGCATTTAAAATAAAATGAATAATAATCACATTTTGTAGTGGCTGATAATTAAATTCTACTGAAGTTTAATATTCTGATAAGAGCAAGACTGCTGAATTATTTGATGGTAATGATTGTTTTCTACCTCTATGTATCCTAAACAACGGTACTATTTACAAATTTAAAGAAAAATTCCGATGCAGTAGAGTAATGAAAAATTGAGGAATAAAAATATATTTCACAGTACAATTAGAGAATAAAATCAACGAATAATTTCTGTATGAGTGAAGGTAATAAAAAATTTAAATGTTTTCTGAGATTTTGTATTTTATCATGCACAACAAAATGTATCAATATTTTAATATTCACGAAAATGACTAAGTTTAATGTAAAAACATCTATTGCCATAAATCATATCTATTATCTATAACTGTATTGTATCATTCCCATTACAAATGCTTTTCATTGGTTGATTTTTTTAGAGAAGAGTCTTCTTACAGTTTTTCGAGAGAGGCTTTTATAAAAATTAGAAAAAAAAATAATATATACATTCGTATCAAATTTCAAAGTAAGAATACCACTATTTTTAGAAGACAAAATTTGATAGTTATAATAATGAATAATTCATAACCCTTTAAAAAAAATTTATACCTGTGGTATTGAATTGATGAACTGTTTTCAGTCAGAAAGCAATGCGTTTATATATTAAGGTAGTAATACGGCATTGAAACGTGTTTTATCAAAAGCAAGGGGTATTCGGCCTTTAGTTCATTCGCTGGAAAGGTGTGAGTACATTTGTCTTTGAGGGCCATTCTATGTGAGGATTCAGGAATCCAACTGTTCTGCCGCAAGTCCAATAAATGTTTATGTATAACGATTTATAAATAGATAATAATTGATTTTAATAAAAGAGCACAATCTCTTAGATCTTGTCTTTTGAAAAAAGTGCAAGGAGATTTAAAAAAATTATGTATTTTATTATGCATAACAAAACGTATCACCAGATATATTAATAATTGAATAAATGAATAATTTCAATTTAAAAAACATGTATTGCTTTAATTTATATAAATTATCCATAACTATTCTATCATTTTCAGTACGAATGCTTTACATTGTTGGGTTTCGTTTAGGAAACAGGCTTTGTACAGTATTTTGTAAAATATTATCAAAATTTCGTGACGTTTGTTATATCTTTTTTAAAATTCTCGTAGGCTTGAAGCATTGTTATCAAGCTGATACCAGTGCATGAAAAGCTGAGGATATGATTGCGATATTATTCTCATGCTCAGCAACGGACATTCACACTTGACGGCTATTCGATCGGTGGGATAGAATACGGAAAGCTACGCTTTAAATCTACCGATATTCCAATACCTGTCTATATATAACGATTAATAAATAGACAATACCGAGTCACGATTAATACAGCAGAATCTCTTTGATATTGAACAAAGTCCTGGGAGAATACATTCGGCATCAGTATAGAAAGATACGCAAGTATTGTCGCTGTTTGGGTCCATTCTGCGGAGATTTTAAAGACAAATTGGAGTAGATATTTATCATGCTGAACATTTGTACGATGTTAAACTTGGGAAGAAGAACGAAGTTTGCGCCAAAGTTTTTATTTTCAACAAGACAGACAATATTGGTATGATTACAAGTTTTAAAATTATACATACGTTTTATGACTCCCAAATAATTCTTATTATTCGATTCAAATATATTCAATTAATTAAAACCACAAACCATTCATATTTGGGAAGCTTTTGAAAAATTGTAAACTGAAT
>JAOUZG010000940.1:2311-15866 GCA_026289955.1 Argiope argentata | reverse complement strand
TATTGGTTGTTTCTTTTATTTTTCAGAAAACCAGGAGAACCGTGCAGGTCAAATGATATCTGCAGCAAATCTAAATCTCAATGCATTCAAAAATACAGTTATCACCAATTGATCAGCTTCGATCCTGAAAGCGCTGAAACTTGTCCTTACGTTCGACTCTACAAATTTCCAACAACATGCGTGTGCAGACTTGCTTAATATATTTCCCGAATTCAAATTTTAGTCTGTGACATTAGTGATTGTGCGTTTCAAAGTGAAAGAAAAAAAGCACTTGATCATTTAAAAAAATATTAAGTCCATGTGCATCCATCAAAGCATTTATTTCCATAATTCAGGTATGATCCATCAAAAAAGTATCGTAAAATTTTTCATTATTAAGAATTAATTATCGCTATTGAAAGCAAAACTTTGTGTTATCCTGAAAAAACGGTTTCTAACAGTTTATTTAATTTGACCTATTTGACCATTGTAAAAATTGATATATTTTCTACATTTTTATAAATGAGACAGCCTCATAGGTAATTTTTTTCTTATACATCAGGTTGGGGAAAAAGTCCATTATTATTTTACATACATCTGCCGAGAAAATAATAGATTTCTTTCCATTCTTTTCCATACGGAAATTTTGAAAATAATGAAAAAGAAATCCATTATTTTCTCGGCAGATGTATGTAAAATAATAATGGACTTTTTCCCCAAACCTAATATTTAGCATCAAAATACATAAAATTTCACTCTTGAATCCTTAAAGTTTAAAATCATTTAAAAGAAGAAGAAAAAAAATGAAGGTTCTTTTAGGATAATCAAACCAATATGGAAACCATATTTGAGGCAAAAATGTTTTATAAATATTTATAGAAAATATATTATTAAACCAAATTATTTATGGATACTGATTTTAATATTCATAAATTTCGAGCATTAAGAATTTTTGAGATACTTTTTTGAAGGACTGTACCTCCAATATCATCGACATTTGCAAATACTGTTGATCAGTACTTCTTTCATTTTTACTGAACAAAGAAGTTGTCTTTGCAGAATAAGTCAATTTCTATTTTCATGTGTTTCTATGAATAAATATCAGTTAATGAATGTTTAAAAGTATTTCAATGACAGGAATACTTGTCATATTGCTGATAATATATATATCCGTATATATTTATTTAAACATCATAGCTGGCTATGTTAAATTATATTTTTGTAGTAATTGTCTTGCTCATTATAGTGCAATAAAACTATTGATTTTTTAATGTTATTTTTTCTGATTATTTTGCAAAAATGTACACATAAAAAGTTTAAAATTATAGAAATAACTAATCTCTTGATATGGGTGATGTTTTTCTAAATACTGATTCTTTTCTAACCAGCAATTCGATTTGCATGAATTATAATCATTTTTGAATAAAATATAGAGTTAAATATTTCTGCAAATGCAGAGGGATCTCAGAAAACTTTAATAAAATTTATAGTAAAACATAATTCGCAACTTAGGCAAAGTCGATGAAAAGTGAAAAAAATTACGTCCAAAAGATTCAAATATAAAAACAAATCATAATTTCTTTACAGATTATTTACAGATAACTTTTGAAATATTTGAAACAATTTCTGTCTGAACAGAATTATAAGTGAAGTTTTTTTTAACAGATTAATAAAATATTTCCACAAAATTGGTAAGCGTACGCTAAAAGTTCATGACATCATATTTCATAATAACCATTTATAGTGCCGGAATGTTTGATAATATAAAACTTATATATGATTTTAATTGGTGATAAATTTAAGTAATAGAGTCTTAAAGAAACTTCGAATTTTGAATTTTGCTGCAGCCTGCTACTAATTAAGGTATTCCTATTTCAAGTAATATTTTTTCTAGTTTTGTTTGATCATCAGCCCTAACATAAAGAATTCGTTTTAGATAAATAAAGTCATTTAAAAAAAGTTGAAACGCTATTTATAACAAGTAAGTATATAGTTAATACCAGGGCTGGGATAGCCTGTTTAGTAGAGCGTTGGATTCGCATTTTTTAGGTTACGAGTTCGAACCCCGTCAGCCGAAGACTCTCCGTGTGTGTGGTGGTTGGAGCGCGGTTAATCTGTCGTGGTCACAAAGTTCTCCATGTTTAGTTGGGGATACAGGGTCAGACATTATCATTCTCTGTTTGAAATTTAAATTATGATCTGTGGATGAATGAATGGAATGAAGTATGCCATCTAAAAAGGGTTTGTGACGTGTGTGAGATAGAAGTCAGACTTATGCCTTCAGGTACTCAGTGATCCCTACCCTCAAAAGCTACTGCATCTTTCCTCCCGCCGTAAAAAAATTGGAACACGACAACAAAAAAACAACAACATATAGTTAATACCAGAATGAAAGATTTAAAATGAAAAAAAATTCCGAAATTGGAAACAGTTATTCTTGAGATGTTGACTCTTTGCACACCGGAAAATAAGTAAATGAAAAATTATTCACTTAATACAAAGGTGTGTTTATTGCTATGAAAAATAAATATATATAATTCTTTTAAGTTGAATTTCTTTGAAAAATTAATCTACATCTCTTAACCATTATGTAAGTTTTTTTAACAATTAAATTCGAAAAATAAATAAAGGAAATGTCAAAATAATGCACAATCTTGAATGGTGAGTCAGAGGCACCATTGGAGTGCAAAGGGTTAAAGCACCAAACGCTTTATGTATTAGCTAGATAAAAACAACATGCATGTAATTATTCTTTAGGTACGGGAAAAAGTCCAGAATTTTATTTCGGGGATTATAAGCATCAAACCCGAGATTCTTCCTCTGTAAAACTGTCGATCATTTATAATTCATATGTCGATTATTCGACTTTTTAAACGGATTCAGTATTGGAGCTCCAAAAGGTTAAAACAGAAGAAACGAAACTGAGCAGGAAGCGAAATTTTACCCACTGGAAGTTACACAATCCTTAAAATTCAGACGTTAAGAAACACTGATTTGACGCATCCTGTTTAAAACACCGAATATTGCAGACAGATTTGCACATATTCATCAAACACTCCGTAAAACAGGATTATTTCTTAGTATCGCGTGAGGACATGATGATGTATTGGTTAGGATGAATTTGAAGGCCAGAAAATTCGCTTTTTCATTGGTAGATAGCGAGCCACCTGACCCATGACATTTGAGGTTTGTTTTGACAGCATTGTTTGAGATATTTAATTAAATTTACTACCAATTGCTTTTTGTTTGTCGTTTCTATGAAATGACGTTGTCTTTCAATTTGTTTACGATTTCTTACTTTTAAATAATTAATCTCGCGCTCCGAGGATTATAGTTTTTTTTTGAGGGGGGATTCTATTTCAGTTTTAATTATTACACTTTCGTAAAACGCGAATAATATTTATTCTTTAATGATATTATAAGCGCATTTTTACTAATTGTATTTCTCAAAATACTGTAAATATTGGAATATTATTTTAATATCAGTCTGTATTACGTTCATTGAATTTTACCAAACACACAAAAGCTTCCAGTAATAATGAAATTTTCATCGAAATGACATGTGTTTTTTTTAAATCTCAAAATTGGTCTAGTTCCAAAACTTTGTTTGCCAGCTAGAAAAATGGAAAATGGAAGTTTAAACAAATTATCATTAGAAAGAGAGAGAGAAGTCTCGCGTTTTTTTCAAACCAGTATAAACTGGTTAATGACTTAAATTAATTAAGACAAATAATCACTTAGAAATGATAATGTCCTCATGCGATCACTTAAAATTAGCAACCTTAATTTCTTAAAAAAAAATTAAATGCAAGTTAGGGAACGGCGACCAAAATTACAATTGAAAGTTTAAATATCCTGAATACTGGAGTAGTTCAGCTACATCCAAATTTATAATGATTGATCTTTGTTCTATAATGTAACGCAAGAATGCTATTAAATGCTTCACTGATAGAAAATGTTCAGATCACAGTTGAGAAAAAAAATACGTTGCTTCAAAAATTCCACTTTAACTGTTAGCATGAAACTCAAGGTAGTCGTAGATTCTTTATGTTTTCTGCCTACTGTTCATACTGGAACTTATATATTAAGATGTGTATACGATAACGATTTTTAATGAAATTCAATAAAATATTTCCTTTTAAAGTTAGGTGGCGATCTCTATCCTTTATATGGCTAGCTTTTAGACGATCTATATAGATCTATATAAAGAGAATAGTTCAGGATCACTCATTTAAAACATCATCACACGAACAGCAAGAGGGTCATTTTATTACTTACACGAATCTGAAAGTAAACAGATTGGTTGAAAGTTCTAATGGAAAGTCCCTTGCATGCAATATTGGGAGGACAAACGAAGCGAAAAGAAAATCACGAAGGATACGGTAAATTAGAAAGGTCATGAACTAGAGCTAGTATTGGTATGTCTCGTTACAAGAAACAGCGAGTACTGAAAATTTGAAGGCAATACCCATAACTTGTTCAATGAGAATGCAGAATGGCCGTAGCGCTATACCTTCGAAGCGTAAATTTCGATACTATCGTGTATAGAAGGGCGTAGGGGTGTCAACAGCTTGTAGAAAACTACTTTTCAAGGTTGAATGCATCATCAAACATCATGCTTTGCTTAACATCCACAATAGTTATGTGTGTCCTAGGGTTAGCGCGACTACCCTGTGATCTGGACGTCGCAGTTTAGAGTCCTGGGTCAGGCATGACTTTCGGTTTCCTGTCTGTGAAGCCTAGTTCCAACGACCCGTTGAATCTTCAGGTGGGTCGTACGTTCCCCCATTTTACCCCTCTTGCGGTCCTTTAATGATGC
This sequence comes from Argiope argentata, assembly GCA_026289955.1. Lineage (NCBI taxonomy): Eukaryota > Metazoa > Arthropoda > Arachnida > Araneae > Araneidae > Argiope > Argiope argentata. Next base: position 11,068 of record JAOUZG010000940.1, on the reverse strand, counting down.
CTGAGGACGCATCTGAAGGGGCAGTTACACGACGCGTCGAATCTCCAACGAGCCACGCGTTCCCCTGTATTACCCCTCTTTCGGTTTCTTGGGTGCCTTTGATGCCTGGACACTTTACCGACAATTTTCGGGAAAACTTCCACAGACGTCAAAGCACCCTGAGAACCCTCAAGAGGGATAAAAAGAGGGAACGCGTGGCTCGTCTGAAGATTCAAAAAGGTCGTGTAACTACGGCTTGAAGTTTCCCGCAAATTGTCGGTAAAGTGTCCAGGCATCAAAGGACCCAAGAAACCGAAAGAGGGGTAATACAGGGGGAACGCATGATCTGAATGAAGATTCGACAGGTTGTCGGCTCTAGGATTCAGATGTATGAAAGAGCCCCCAGCCCTTTAAAAAGGGATTGTGTAAGCTATTGTGTGACTGTCATTTTCATACGAGATAGAAATCAGACTTTTGCCCTCGAATGCTCAGGGGCCTTTGCCCTCAGAAGTCACTGCACAAATTCGGCTTAACAACAACATGATAAAATGTGGGAGAATTTTGATCTGTATTACACGTAACTTAACGCACACCTTGGCATTTTTCTATTGGCAGTAAGTATAGGAATCCCACCCTTCCCAGTAGAAATGTCTTCCACCAGAAATTCTGTTGTTGTTGTTGTTTCTTGTGGCACTTCCCACGGAAAAGCTTGATGAGCTAGTGAATGATTTAAGCCTAATCAGCGTCTTTTTTTTTGTAGTAGTAGTAGAGCCAATTATGGCCAAGAGTACAACTTTAGTTATCACTCATCACATTCGCTTGCACAGCCCCTTTTTACAGAGGGGCATATTCACACTCCTTGCAGATAGGACACTGAAGAACAACCATGCCCTAACCTGGACTCGAAACCGAAATGCCCAGATCCCGAGGAAAACACGCTACCTCTGTGCCAGGACGCCAGCCTGGCAGGAAATAAATTTAAAACAGATTTGTTTGAGGTTGCTTCAATGCATAAACGGATGATGCTCGTGGCTTTAGAAGCAATATTTGAGAATTCAACGAATTTTTTTTTTCAGTTAAGGCATTTAAACTGTCATTTATATGAACTTTACAGTATGAATTAAGTTATTTAAATTATAAAAACTAACATAAGCCGAAAAATTTAATGAAATTTAGATTTCACCTTATAAAAGATGTTAGGTTTTACACAATTTACCTCATTAAGATTTTATATAAAATGTTCATGAACCAATACAGCATTTACTATTTAAAAAAAGAAGAAGATTATTTTAGACAAACTATTGCCAGCTTTCTGGCACAGAGGTAGCACGTCTTCCTCGTGTTCTGGGAGACCCTAGTTCGAGTCCTGGTTCGGGAATTGTTGCTCTTCTGTGTACCATCTGTAAGGAGTGTGAATGTCCCCCCCCCCTGTAAAAAAGGGCTGTGCAAGCGAATGTGGCAAGTATGTACTCTTGGCCCTAGTTATAGGAAACTCTGTTCTACTTCATGAACAGGAGACGATCCTTTCGGCTTAAATATGCTGCTGTATCAGTGGGTCTATCCTATGGCAAGCCCCATAAGAAACAACTACACACAACAGACGAACTATTAAGTCATGAGTGCTGTTAATATCTGTAATTATCCCACAAGTTATACCAAACTGGACAATATATTTTCGAACAAAAGGGGGAAATAACTAGAGGATAATAAATTCTTTAAAATATTATCTTTGAGGTGATATAATTATTATATAATGACTCTAAGATAGGAAACTCTGTTCTTTGATTAATTGTTTTCTAATAAATAGATTAATATTTACTATCCTCAATCAGCTTTAATTGATTAATTAATATCTGTTCTCAACAATCATAAAGTAAGCATTGTTTAGACTAAAAGCTCCATTTAAAGAATTTAGAACAGAAAGAAAAAAAATTGAACTCGTAATAGGTAGGTCCAAAATGAAATTATTCCTACACATTCTGAAATTTTAATATAAGCTCCCGAATTCAAGTAAGCTTTTGTATTGCATATTTTAGATCACAAGCCAGAGACTAATATAAATCCTTCCCGCATGATTCTTATTTCTTAAAAAAAAAGTAACCCAGCAAACCTGTTTTGAGAGCGATTATCGTGAAAGAAAACGATCATTTGTGCCTGAGTGTAGTAAAACGGTATTGTTGTGGAAATTGAAAAAGATTCCCCCCCCCCCTTAAACGTGACACTGAAAAAAAGGTTTTTACAAGTTTCCAGTGGGAAAACTTGACATTCTGAGAGCTCAACAGGTATCCGTTTAAAACTGTGAAATGTAGGGAACTAGGTTGATGACAGAAAATATAACTTTTGTACTAAGTGAAATCAAAGTTGTGACGTATCATTGACCTTCAATACACGCATTTAAAATACTCATTTGCAAACGAAACTCCAAATGGCTTGTTTTCTAAACTTTTATACAAACCGTGTTACCAATTAAAATTGTAACTGGTAGAAATTACAATTTTAAGATTGAATCTAAACATTAAACAACATAATGTAAATTTTCTTCCGCGATTGGCTATACGACATAATAACACAGATGAAAATTTGATATCTAAGTAAAATCTAAGACTCATAGGTAATTTTCCTTATTCTTCTTTTAATGAATTTGAAGAAATAAAATATTCTTCATAAGTACATAAAGGGAAAAAATCAATTTAATTTTAAAAGCAAACAAATTAAGTTTAATCAATTCTATAAAACAGAAACTTTTACTTGAAAATAGTTATTTTAATCAGAATTCCAAAAAGACATGAGAAGACAACAAGACGAATGAAGATTGAAACAGACACTACGATTTGTTGGTAAAAATCATAAATATTTCTAATATACAAATTCTAGAGAATCCGCATAAATATACTCCTGGAAAAGTGAATCGCCGAATGCGTTTGTGAATTTAATTAAGAAAGTTTCATGTTTAAATCAAAATTTTTTTATTTCCATATAAGTCTGCCTACATATTATAAATCTTTAAATGCTACTTTGACCAGAGTTTTTGTCTCTTCAAACAACTATCTGAGATAGTATTATATATATATATCTATATATAAGGAAGAAGGATGGACAATCATTTTACTATATAGGCAAATTTACATAAATTAAAAGCATGTGATCCGCTTTTCTTTTAATTTGATAAAATAACTTTGCATAGTTATCGCTCTAGGCATAAATTTCTACTAATAGTAAGTAAAGGAAAATGCGTATGTGTCAGTGTTTTTTCACTCTACAACCAGGCGATTTGATTTAGAGCTATCAAATATAGAAAGAATATACTTTGGAGATTGGAAATATGCAATTAATAAAATACTGTTTTATTCGTCCAGTCAATTTCACATACATTTTTTAAACTTGTAAGTGATGACAGATGTTAAGACAGTTTTTTTCAAACATTAATTAATCAATTTTTATTAATCAATTAAAAACTAACTTTCCCGCCAAAAAATCTTCTATTCTCCACCGCCAAATGAGTAAGATATCAGTTCGTCCCCCCCACACGATAATGAGGTTAGGCTTAACGTGTTTCGATCAATTATTTCAAACGATTATGTTTATTTTCTTAATGTTTGATGCATTTAAAATTAAAGCTGGCTTTCTGCCACAGAGGGAGCGCGTCTTTCTCGTGTTTTGTGAGTCCCGGATTCGAGTCCTGGCTTGGGTATGGTTGTTCTTCTGTGTTCTATCTATGAGATATGTGAATGTGCCCCCCCTCCAGTAAAAAAGGGCTGTGCAATCGTGTGCGTGTGTGTTTCATCCCCATATGAGCTAGAAGTCAGACTTCTGCCCTCGGGTGCTCAGGGGTTCATACCCTCCGAAGCTACTGCACTCTTCTTTTCTTGGTAAAAAGCAGACACGACATCATCATCATCATTTAAAATTAAAGATTGTTATTTAAACGATTTTTTGGATTTATTTTGAAGTACTTTTGAATTAAAATAAAACAGAATAAAAGAAATTAAAAATTTCTAATCTGTATTGTGTCACCCCAAATGCCTTACAAAATTCATGCACTTGCGTTGCCCCAATTGGCGTTGAAAATTTCCGCAAGCGCAGTAGTAAAATTGCCACTTAATATTTTGATTCTGCCATGTGTTTAAACATATTTATATTAATTGTAATTATTTAATAAGAATTTACTAAAATAAACTTGACCTAAGTGGCTAGTAAAAAGTGAGTAAATAAAAAGATTTAAGTAGGAATTGACTTAATTTTTTTATATTACTTGTTTGAATTTCAATTAACTAAAAATAAATCGATATTTTGGCATTTCCCCGTGATAACTTTTACAAATATTGTCGAATAAAAACAGTTTTCATGCTATTTCAAAATTTAAAAAAAATATAACCAAATTAATTGTCTTGAGGTTTTTTTTTTGTACGTTAAAAAATGTTCAAATATTATTTTTTGCAGTTTAAAACAAAGAAAATTGTTGTCGCCATGAAATTCATATTGTTTTTATTGTTTCACATATCATTTAAGTTCAATGTTTTTCTTCTAATGAGGAAAGCTGAGATAGTAAAATTTCATTAATTATCTGTTGAGTTTCCATGATGAATCAGCAAGGGAAATTACATTTTCGTAAAAGATAACATACAATTAGAAAATAAACAGAGAAGATATAAGGCTATTAAATTAGACGACTTTTATATAAGTTACAATGTTATGCATAAAAATACTTTGTGCTAGAAATCATGAACACCAATTTATTTATAAGAGATTAAACATGACATATATTCCCTGTGACTAGTTACTGATTATGCAAAGTTACTAGTACTAAAGCGGTACGGATAACCACTTAATAAGGAAAAAATATTTGGGGTTCAGTAACTTTTCTCATTTACAAGACAGATTATTACAATAATGTACAGTGTCTTTGCTAAAGGAGTTTCATAAAAAATTTAATAAGATTTTTTTATAATCAACCACCCCGCATACAATGACGTGTCTGACACGCGCATCGAATGACTGAATTTTTATTTTCAAGTCTGCAAGTAAGCCACAGAATTATGAATTTAAATACGAAAAAAAGCAATATGAAACGATTTGGTATCCCAAATGCTCCATTTATTATTTAAAAAATCAAATTAGCAATAAATTACCAAAATAGGATGAGTTATCTAATTAGAAAGTTAAATAAATTCGTATGTCAAGTGGTTAATGATGATACTTAACAAAAATAGAAACATTTAAAATCATAGAGATTTAAATGTAGTAGCATAATGAAAAAGAATATGGCAATTATGGCTTAGGATATTACAATTTTTATATTTTTAAGATTATTCAAGAGTTTAAACCCATTTTGCAGTTTATAGTTTACTTTTTAATAGTTTGATGCAATTGACTCGCTTTTAAATTTTCCTTAGATTAAACTGATTACTTTTTTTTACTCATTTCTACAGACAAATTAATATTGTAACTCAAAATTCTTTATCAAATTTCATTGAATTTGCTAGAAAATGAAAAAAAATTCCAGTTTAAACTCTTTAGGAGTGTTCCGTAAAATCACAAAAAGTAAATTTAATGATTGTGTCAAAACTACAATAGAAGGAAGAAAAAAAACGTAGAGACTATATTTTGGCCAAAGAGGATTTTTTTTCCATGATAGGAATTTATTTTAAACACTCAATAAATAAAATCTGAAAAATATTTATAGGGAAATTGTCGCTCTACTTTAGTTTTTGTCATTCAAGGCATTTCTTTCAACCTATTTCTATGATAAGTTTCCAGTCATGGATATTATAATACAATAAGACATTTTCAAACTTAACCAGAAATCGGTTTTTCATGTGAAATCTTATTTGTTTGAATTGTTACAGAAAGAAATATTTCACGTCTCGTGTCTCTTATTTATTTTTTTTAGATCGCCCCAAATTTTCACCTTTCTTTATAGATATATTTACGAAATATCTGATGCCATTATGTATTAGTGCGATTTTTTGTATTCAAATGTTTTAAAACTAAGAAAAGTAGCATTCTCGGAGAGTTTATATAAACAATGCAGCTTAAGTAGACACACGAAATTTTACAGTGAGTTTGAAAGAAAAAAAAATAGTTTTCCGCAATATTTTAAACTCTACTTCGTCACTGTTTTTTCGGTTAGTTATAATTGAATTTATATAATTCAGTTCAATAACCTATATTTCCTAATGGTGTTGAACCAAATACAAAATTAATTATCATGTGTTATTTTGAAAATAAGTTAGAATATTCTTACCCCCCTCTCCCCAAATTAAAAAATGTCCAGCTCCATATCTGAACTATATTAAATTTATATGTACTTGTAGAACACTATACAAATACATATCGCTGTAGAAAACATTACTATTTCATTTAAAAGTTTAAATCAAATTGCATTCTCTTCGATAATAAATATGAAGATCATATTTAATATCTATAAATAAAACTGAAAGGCCAATTTTTGATTTCCATATATCAATTCAAATCAAGTAATAAATTACCTTCAAACATTTTCTTATAAAAGCATAAGGTAGCTTTTAGGGAAGGTTTCTCAACAATTCACTAATAGTTAATTTTTATACTAATTCAAACCTATTCTTCATTTACGCATGCGCAACATTGATCTGAGAAAAAAAAATGGTGGGCTCCAAACCTTCTTTAGCTAACTTTTTAAAAATAATAATCAGTAATGGAAAAGAAGCATATGCAAATAAGATTTTTTTTATCTTATGGATACTAAAAATGATTTAAATGAAGTTTTATCATGTCAGAACATGATATTGATTTGGGTATGAGGTTTTTGGCGTAAACAAAACTCCGTAGGTGAAAAATAAAAATTTTATTATCCACACGAGCATCCAAAAAAAATCAGCTTTTAATAACGTGTTGCCATTGAATTTACAGAAGCTCTCATTAAAAAAATAAGTTAAAGACTACAACAAATAAAACGTAGAAAAATGTCATTTGGAGCACGTGATTATATGAAATGAAATAAATAGGAAATGTGATATTTTTTTAAACAATCAATGCGAGGCAAAGTATCTTTGATCGTTTGCATTACTTAAGTGACTCATTCAGTGAAACCATTAAAATGAATGAAAATATAATTTAACTTGCACGAGCACGTATTGCTTGGTCGTTCAAGAAATTATGTTCTGACATGATACATTGAAATATGCATAGCAGAATATCATTTTAATCTTTTTTATACCTCTTATTCTTTTTTAAATTTGATTAAAATCTTAACTTCTAACTTTTAACTAATAACTTTAACTAACTTAATGAAGATAAAAATGCACAGTTAAAAATGTTTTCTTTCCTTTTTTATAAACATACATAGGTTGTTAAACATACTTGTTAACGCATATTTAAGTTTCTGCTTCCAAAATTTAACTAAATTTTATTAAAATACAAAATTAAACTAAATTTTGTATCACTTTTTGCCTATGTGTGTTGAACCTGCATATGCATATTACACAAACATATTTGCTATTACACATACGCGTTGTAAACACATAATTAAATTTCTGCAAATTTAGTATAACCTTTTTAATTATTATTAACTAAATGAATGCTTTCTGCTATTTTCATAAACTTAGTGAGATAATCTGGAAACTACCAACCAAAAAACTACAAGATAATTCTCTTTTTTTGCAACAAAATTTCTCTTTTTATTTCAAATTAAAATTCCGGACTATATAAAGATTTTTAATTCTAATAAAAGCATTCACATGAAGTTATTTTTTGAATTAAAAATCATTTATTTAAAAATTCCCTGCTTACGGACGTGATGGGACTCCATTGGTATTTTAAAAAAGTAGTAATTTAATTCCATATAATATTAATGTATTTTTCCTATCTTTCATATTACTCATATTTAAAATTTTGATGACAAATATTAAAATATAAAAAGATTTTAATGAAATATTAGTGACAATTTAATTAACCTTGATTTCACATTAGCAAAAATTATGAAAATTCCATTCAAAGCAATATAAAAGTTTTTGTAATTGCCATACCATTTGTTAATACTAAGCAAACAAATAATTGTATTCTTTCGTGTTAAGAATCTATAATGTTTTCACGCAATGGACGAAACATTTTAAACTGGTTTTTTGCTTTAGCTCTTAAACTGATGGTTTGAATTGACCTCATTCTTAAAAAGAGGTGTGTAATTTCACTGGTTTTTTTTTTTTCTATTTTCTGAAGAGGCGTGACTTTTGAAGCAAAAAAGTGCCAATAACAATTTATTCATTTTGGAAATTATAGGAAGTTATAATATTAAAATCAGGTATAGTTCATTATTTAATACTAAAAGCACTTCCCATGAGAGGGAATAATTTTTCTATATTCCTGCTAGGCTCAAGTGTTTCGAGACAGAAAAAAATTGCCTAAACTTTATTTTATTTATTCAATTAATCTGAACATGTTTTAGAATAGAAAATTAAAATGAAATCTGATATGCATATTTCAATGTATCATGTCAGAACATCATTTCTTGAACGACCAAGCACCACGTGATCGAGCAAGTTCAATTATATTTTTATTCATTTTAATGGTTTCATTGAATGAGTCGCTTTAGTATTTCAAACGAAACAAAAAAACTTTGCCTCGCATTGATTGTTTTAAAAAATATCACATTTCCTGTTTATTTCATTTCATGTAATCAAGTGCTTAAAATGACATTTTTCTAGGTTTCCTTTGCTGTAGTCGTTAACTTATTTTTTTTAATCGGAGTTTTTGTAAATGGGATGGCAACACGTTATTAAAAGCTGATTTTTTTAGATGCTC
>JAOUZG010000937.1:67126-79560 GCA_026289955.1 Argiope argentata | reverse complement strand
AACGAAATTTAATTTTGAAAATTATAAACTTTAAAAAAAATTTTTTTTTATAATTTATGAGCAGAAGTTAAGACCCAATGTTTAAATTAAAAAAGAAATACATAAATAAAATGTGTGCTATAATACTTACCGAAGTTATGAAAGGAAGATTTTGAAGTTTTAATTAATTTTGAATCAACTCAAATTTTTTAAAAAAAATTAAATGCGCATTCTTTTATTTAAATTATATCTGAAACAGCGATTGAGGGCCCCCAGTATGATTAAGAATTAAAATGTTGTTCTAAATGGTAATAGAGGAATGTAAGGAAAAGAGGAAGAAGTTTAAATACGATTTAAAGGCAGCCGCATATTACAGTATCCAAATGCAGTCAGCTTCTGATATTTCCTATAAAAATAAACTTAAGTCTTTATAAGGCATATGAATGTTAAAGAAAGAAAAGATTAGGTATAAATGAACCCTTTATAAGATTTATTGAAATAACTTATGTGAATGGAGAAAAACTAGTAAAAACTCTATTCTAAATATTAAATGCGCCTGATTTAGATATTATGTATCGTAGAAGACAGACATACGACAAAGGTAGCAGTATGAAAGGGAAATATAAAAGTATACAATCTAGAATAATCATGTTTATATGCCTTGAATGTCACTCTTTTAATTTATCAATTTGAAATTTCGCTTCCAGAAATATAACTTTTTGGGGGATATTGCAATTTTTTTGGATATTGCATCTTTTATATCGCTTATTTTCAGCTTATACAAAAAGATGGGAAATTCCACAAAAACATTTAAACATTATTCTGAAACCATTATGCGACACTCCATGTTAAGCAAGAAGAGATTCGGTTAAAGCAATATACATTCAGTTTGAAAAAACTTTTTATGTCCTGGAACAATTTATTGATGCAAATATTAATAGTACAACAGTATCCGAAGTTAAAAGTCTATTGGGTTCAATACAAGAAATGTAATTGATTTTATGTTCAATAGTACGGTTTGAAATTGTGTCCAAAATTAGCACTATAAATAAACTGTATCAAAAAAAAATCTTTACTAAGCTTTTAATTGAGTCAATAAAATAAAAACTGAAACCCAAAATTTAAGTATAAAATTTAATTCATTTTCAGACGAATAAAAAAAAAGCACGTGATTTGAATATTTCAGAGCATTTTCCGAAACAGCAGAAGATGAAATTATAAAAAAATAGGTTGGGAAATTTAGGTGTTATTTTTTTAAACTCTAAAACAGATACTATTATTGGCAATATAGAAGAAAGTTTAAAAGTATTTTAAGTTAGTCGCGGATATACAAATTCCAAATAACCAAGCATATAACCAGACACATTTCTTAATATATTTGCTATCTTTGAGAAATTTGTATGCAGAATTCTTTAAAAGTGTAAATGAAAAGAGAAAACTAAGATCAACTAGAATATCCAGTTGAATACAATCTTAGTTCAAAAATAGAAAAGAAACACGCAACTAAATATTTGAACTGAATGATGAAAACTAATTTTATCTTATCGATATTAATGAAAAAGTATAGCTTTTAAATATAAAAATACAGTCTTATATTTATTGATTACATAATTATAATATAATCAAATTGTATAAATTTCAAAAAGAATGTTCAAAATTCACATAATTTGGCCCAAGTGCTATTGTTTTAAGAAAGAGGAATAATAATCATAACTAAATCCTCATACAATGAAACAAACCAAACTTCTCTCTTCCTCATAAAAACAAAACATTAGACATCACTAGTGATTCAAAAAGAATCAGTGACCTCCTTGGAGCTTTTTAGTACACTCTAATAAAAGCATCATTCTCTCGCCACGAGTGTTCAAATTTTTATTTTCACACATGACAATTATGTACTGCATTGTACAGGAAAGAAAATCGGCACTTGTATTAACCCCTTGACATACGAATTTATTTAACTTCCTAATTAGATGACACATTTAATATTAAACATTTATTGTTATTTTAATTCCTATGATAATGCAACGAGTTTTAAGATAATGAAAAGTTTCTAAATGATTCTGGCATTTTAAATTACTGAATACTTTCACTTAATTGCAGGTTTAAAATTTAAAATTCAATAATTCGATGTCATTGTATGGGAAGTGGTTAACTGTATGCAGATGGCAAACAACTGTTTTGAAAGACCGATCACTTTCATAAATCTTGCGATTTTACTGAATCTGAAAAGCAATCTCTGGCGATTAATCGTTAATCCAAAACAATTGTAAAATACGAATAAGACTATAGGGAATCTATCTAAAAAAATTTTGAATTCAAATTCGATCATTTCCCTCAAATCAAAAAAAGTAAGTAAATATTTGGATTTCGAAATGCGATTTTTTACAATTATGAAATACACGAAAATTAATTTAAAAATGTAAAAAACATTAAAAAATGATCGTAACGAAAACATAAAGCAACATTTAGGACGAACTCGCATTTTTTCACACACTTCCAAAAACGTCGGCAAAATACCGCAAAAGAAGTAACTCATATCCTCTGTAAACAGTAACAGGGATAAATCCTTCCAAGAAAAGCCTACGGGCCCCGTCCCAGGAACAACACCCGGGAATTTTTGGGGTGGCTCACATCTGTTTTATTCATATCGTCAAAGGCAAGGAGGGAGGAGGTATCAGTGGAACTGACACCCCAAGTTTTCTGTTGCTAGAAAATTACATCACAGAATGCGACAGAAGTGTAATTCTATAATAGAAAAAACAAGAGGAGCTTTAGACGTTGTTTCTGTGGGTCGGAAAATACGTGGCATTTAATAATCCCCTTGTCAGATGAAATGCTGCAGGATGGATGAAAAAATAGAATAAAATCTTCCAAAGTTCTTTGTCCTATTTTTTTTAATCTTAGATTTTTTTTCGAGGAAAGTTTTAAACTTTATATTAAAAGGAAATAATTTTTTTCTCTTCGTTCCATTTGGGTACTCTTTTACTAAACATAAATTCTTTGTTTTAAAATTTTATATTACTATCTTAATAAAAACGACTTGAAAATAATATTTAATATAAATTAATTGTATAAAATAGCAAAAAAAAAAATTTTAATGAAAATGAAATCTGCAATTCATATTTCAAAGTATTATGTCAGAACATCATTTCTTGAATGGCCAAGCACCACGTTCTCGTACAAATTAAATTCTATTTTAATTCATTTTAAGTGTTTCATTGAATGAGTCGCTTTAGTATAGCCAACGATCCAAAAAAACTTTGTCTCGCATTTATTGTTTAAAAAAAATATCACATTCCCCATTTATTTCATTTCAAATAATCGCGTGCTCAAAATGACATTTTTTAATGTTTTATTTGCGGTAGTGACAAACATATCTTTTCAAAATCAGAGCTTTTGTAAATGGGATGGCATCACGTTATTAAAAACTGATTTTTTGAGATGCTCGTGAAGTTAATAAAATTTCAATTTTTCAACTACGGATTTTTTTATTTTTCGCCTACTTGATGCCACAAAACCTTATTCCTAAAACAATATCATGTTCTAACAAGATAAAAATCATTTATATTAAAATTTTGAAGATGAAAAGAATGTAAATATGAAGCACTGGAAAAAAATAACAACAAAGCATAGATATAATAAATGTAAGAAATTAAGTTTAAAACATTCTTTAAAATTATGGATGAAATTTAAACGTAGAGCTGGACACATTCAAAAATGTGTTTTATTTTTCATATCTTTAAGCAAAAAAAAAATCTACTTTTATGCACATTTAAAAAGATTTAAAAAAAGTTTTTTTTAAGATATTGCATTTTTATTGATAACTTACAATTATATTTAGTCTTTCATGCATCAGCTAACAGTAAACAAATATACAGCTTATAAGTGAATTTTTTTAACTGAATTAAATAATTTTGTGTTTATTCTAAAGAAACAAATTTTATTTAAAAAATATTACAAGATCTATTTATTTTTAAGACTGGATGCATTTCTTTTAAAATTCTAACTAAAACATAAAAACTTTTATTTCAAAGCTTATTTCATACGAATGTTGATGATACATGTTAATATGAAAGTAATATATTATCATTTTAGAAGAATATTTAAATTAATTTATTTTTTTGATCACCACATTTTTCCAGATTCCTTTCCGTCAATTTTCAGAAGTTCAAAAACGGATTAGAAAAGTCAGGTGCCTGAGATGCAAATATTTGTAAACTAGTCCCAACTAATTTGGCCAATTTATGCAAAATTAGGTATCTAAATACAATGCAATTAAAACAATTACACCAATTACAGATGTCCATAATTTCTATTTAAGAAAAGACGGGTCGAAAAGATTTAAGCTCAATACAGAAGAAAATTTATGGTTTTGGTTGCGATTTGTAATATTTGCCCTATATGACTTCTCTTGGTCAGAAAGACAATATCCGTAGAGTAGTTCATATAATTGCCATATGAAGCATTCACTTTTTAATATATACAGTTCTTTAATTGTAATAAACAAAGAAGATATTGTTGCGTTTTTAGCAAGCGGGTTCGGGTTGAATGGACTTTTCTTGAGGATAGCACAAACATATTTATTTACAGCTATTTACAGGATGACTTGAGAAAGGAAAACTTCAAATAAACACAATCCAGCAGTCAACAGTCACTTACAGCGTAAATGTAAGCCTTACGCACAATAAAAACAGACTGTAGAACATCTATTGTATAGCACAGTAAACAGTAAATCACAGCGAGATCAATAATACAACGTTAACAGCAAACGTAAACACAGCTCACTAATAACAAACGAGAAAAGTCATCCGCTAGTCCAGCGAGAGGCTTCTCTTCCGAGAGGAAAACTCTCAACTAAACTAACTAAACTCTCACCTAACTGAAACAAGGCTACCCCGTCCCTTATATAGCAGAGCGAGCGAGCGCCCCAAACTACGCGAAGCAACGCGGCGCTTCATGAACGATCTAGCGGCTACCAGACTATTGCTTTCGCCAAACCAACCCGGCTGGCGCAAAGTTCCACGTCAAACGTCGCCAACTTCGATGTGCTTCCGTGTCGCTCGCCCGCTTGTAATAATATTAATATGGAGTCTAAGACACATATCAATTATAAGATACAAGCAGTATTTCACACCATTTAAAGAGCTACTGCATGCGCATCAATCTATAGTTGAAAAGTTGAACACAATATCCGATGAGAAATGAATAACCCTCACGGATGTTGTCCGTGTAAAACATGGGAAGTCACATAGGATAATTATTATGTTTCCAAACAAATCCTTCAGTACTATAATAAATGTTTGCTTACTATCGTTGTTTTCAAGAAAGTTTTAATAATTTGGAATTGGTACAAATGCTTCGAATAACTCTCCGTAACATAGTTTCAAAATACTCAAAGCAATAAAATTATGGTAAGAAAAGTATTCGAAGTATTTCTTTATAAATTCCCAAAGTGAATGGAACAATACAGTTCATTTTATTCAAATGAGAATAAAGCTAAAATTAGAGAAGTCATACCACGAGTGATTACAAATATGAAGAAAAAAATCTGATGTTGAAACCTTGATATTATTTAATGTTATTAATAAAAGAAACATACAAACTTAGAAAGTGACCCACTTGATTCATAAATTTCGCTAAAATAGATAGTCAAATCAGGGTTTCTTCTTAAAACAATTGACACTTCAAAGTCTGAAGTATATTGATCGTAGTAGTAAAAGTTTTCTACGATTTAAAGAATAAAAGAATGTGTTACTGATTTTGTTATCAAAAAGAGTATCTTTTTTTTATCTCGTCAAAGAAAGCAATAACAAAAATTACATACCATTTTTAGTCAGGAAACAAAAATTCGTGATTATGTACGAATGCGGATTTAGAAAAGTTTCAGTCTATATCTATCTGCATACTCGGGAGTTAAAAGTTCGATATTTTATCAAAATTACAGATTAATTCTTGTGTATAATATGAAGTCTGAAGTCTTTCTTTTGATGCTATTAAAGGAGTCACTATGCATGACGTCATAGCAATATCAGAAAGGTGATTACTCACGTCATTAAACTGCACATTATTTTACGCAAGTTATGTTTGACGTCATGTCCTTTTTTTTTTCCTTCGCAAAAATTTAATTCCCAAATCAATAGATTTGGCTAGTGTCACGTGAGCATGAGTTGATGTTTTTGTATTGAATCATATGAAGGTCCAAAATTTGATTTATTCTTTATTAATAACTTCTTATATCAAATTGTTTTCACCCTACTTGAATGAAACATAAACAAAGAAAAAATAGTGTAATCCAGGAATGCACAAACTTTTCAGGATGAAGGGTGAAAATATAAAAAGGGATCATGGCAAGGGCCAAAACAGCACATAAATGTTAAAATATATTAAAAACGTGAAAACAAACATTCTAGCTATGATTAAAATACTTTACCTAAAACAATCCTGCTAAAAGGGGGGGGGGGGCAAACGAAATAGAATAACAGAGGAAAACGTTTTGGTAATTATACAGAACACAATTTAAATTTTGTGAAAAAAATTAATAATCAAAATTAGTAAAAATAATGAGATGGCTGGGACTGAATATTTGAAGTTATGGATTTTATGTTGGGCTTAAGACAGGTTTGGGTAATACGCAGAACAGCAGAATGGTTTTCATCTCATTCTTATATTTGATTTATTTAAATTCATTAGTCGCAAATGTAAGGGCTTCCAAAGAAAGTTGCATATGCAGCTGTACTATGCTTTAAGCATAAAAATTCCACGGGTAGATCTTTATAAAATTCTAATGTCTGTTTTTCTTTGAATTGAAAAATCAGAATTCTGTAAATCCATTAAGGCTAACTACATACTCTCATCCACTAGATCTACATAAACAGAAAATAGTGAAGACAATACATCAATTTTTGTTAGACACTTTTCAAAATCTGAAAACCGATCATCAAATGCTTTACGCAAGATTTGAATTTGATCCTCATACTGCATTTTCATGTGTGGAAATTTTTCACGTCCGTGAGCTTCTCCTATTCGGAAATCGTACTCGCAGGTAGCCATGAAGGGAGCAAACTGAAAAGCCGCGTAATAAAAAGTAAATAAACTTGATGAACAACTGTAAATTATTTATTCTGATGTAGAATCGTTTTAGTATCAGATTTTTATCCTGTTTATTTAGAAAAAGTCTCATTTCATTTTAAATTAGTTTTATTTCATTAACAACATTCGTGGGCCGAAGGTTGTGCATCCCTGGTATAATCGATAAAAAAAATCGATCATAAGATTACAAAGAATATCCATGTTTTAGATATGAGTTCAAAAAACCCATTTTCAGGACTACGCCGGTGAATTCAATATAACTGAACAACAGAAACACAAAAAAGAACAAAATAAATAAAATTTGGTAGATGGAATCAAAATTGCAGATTCCATTTCAATAATGGATTTAATCAGAAATTTGAAAGTCTGTCAGTATAAATATTTGATCAAAAAATTATACTAGCATTGAATTTCAAATGCAAACTGAGGATTCAAAGCCAATTGTGGCAAAGCAAAATGCGTGAATTTTCTACAACAGTTGGGGTAACTCAATATGGATGAGAAATTTCAAATTTTTTATTTTGTATTATTTTAATTCGAAAATATTTCAAAATGAATCGAAAAACTCGATTCATTAACAATGTTTAATTTTAAAAGTATCAAACGTTATAAATTTAAACAGAATAGTTTAAAATAATCGGCCGAAAACATGTTAAGCCTAACCTCATTCGCGCAAGGAAAAAAACAAACTGAATTTGTTACCTATTTCGTGGCCGGAAAATGAAGATTTTTAGAGAGAAAGTTAGCTTTTATTTACTTAAAAAACATTAATGAATTAATATTCGAAAAAACTGCATTAACGTCAAATGTCATCCCCTACAAGTTTAAAAATTCTATAGAGAAGGGTCTATGCTTATAGTCCTTCTCTTATCTAGACTACGAAGACTAAATCATGAAAAGGTGTGAATACACACAAAAGCTGCAGGGTGGACAACCGTCTGGTTTTGTTTCAACAATAATATACCCAGTTTTTAATTTAAATATAATTTCGTATATCTATTCCACGTTCGGGTATATTCTAGGGTGAAAAGAAAAGCACTGAAACTGAATATATCATGTAGACCTATAAATTAGTACGAAACTAACTTAACTAAAACTCAAACGTCACACTGCAAATCAAATCATTGCCAACTTAATTTTAAAACATCACACTTTTACATATCACTTCATGGAGCGTAGCCAAGTGATTCAGATCAAATCTTTAATGGAGACGACACACGATCATTTTTAAGCCAAGGTCATTTTTTTTTGCCGACATCTTTACAACAAATCGCCAGACGTTAAAAATCAGGAAGGTATAAATCATGTAATCTAGAAATATGTTTCTTGAAGCAACCAGTACAAAGTATGAAATTACTGTAAACATTTATGATCAGGAAACGTAAAACCTTTTTATAACGAATGATGTATTTTAAATTTCATGTTGCCCTTGACTGACAAATCGGGCATTTATGTTAATCAGCAATTGTAGCAATGAAAATAAAATGGCTCCATTCATTAAAGTTTATTTCATCGTAAAATGTGTGCAAAATTAATGATATTTATGATGTAAGAATCTAACAACATGGCTTTAATCTTTCGCGTTCCATTTTGGAACTGAAATACAACTATTTCCACGATTAAGTTATGCAAATAATATAAAAAATGGGAATCATTGTTTTTGCGTCCCATGAAGTTTAACATTTTCTATAAAAACTGAACTTTCCTATAGTAAAATTTATTTCAATATTTCTATTATTCGTTTTGAGAGAACTTTCACTTCTTATTAGAATTTTTCAATTTTTATGCTTTTACGGGACGATATTTTATATAGTTTTGTTTTATTTCATTTATTTTAATTCTTTTATATTTTATTATTTATAATTTTTATTTTCATTTGTTTTTTTATTGCTAAATAGGAAAACTTAAAAGCACATTACTCACCGGAAAATGTTGTTCCTTGGAAAATTCAGACAGGTATATTCCAAGCAAATAAATTAAATTACAATTCATTATTTTTTAAAAGAATTTTGCTGTAGTGATTGTGGAGATCAAAGTTTAACTCAGAAACAAAAGGTGTGGAAATTTAGAAACAAATTTTTTTAAAACTCAACACCTTACTCATAAAACATAATTATAAAATGGTGAAAATGGCATTTAAAAAATGGCGAGAACAAGTTTAAAATAACAATAAACTATAAGGTACAAAAACTGGTAGAAAAATTCTTTGATTAAGTACAATAGAATTTCCTTTAATTTTTTAAAATATTAAGTGATTATATACAAAAAATATGAATAAAAAAGGAGTATCTTATAATGAACTCAAAGATTAAAAAATGATTGAAAATGAATGAAAAAAAGAAACGAAGAATCAAGTTTTATACCATGAAAATGTTTTGATAAAATTAAATGATTATATGCAAAAAATATGAACAAAAAATTTACGCTTTAATTATAAAAATGCAAATGGGCAAAAGGAAAAAAATTTTGTTTCGTATGTTAAAAATTAATTTAATGCATATCACTTTTTATTTCTTTATTATTTCCATTAGATGCATAGAGCGATAAATTCTATTTTTAAATGAAAATTAGCTCAGAAATAAAATAATTAATTGGGAAACTAATACAGACATCGCTTAGTTCTAAAATGATGATTTCCGCATCAATTTTCTTAATAACTATTCAAGCAAACGCCAAATTCTTAAGAAATATAAGCTTTCTGTACTTAATACTTGACGTTATTATTTGGGAAAGGATACAGACCTTAAAGCGAGGCCGAGTAGAAAAGTGAATAATCCCAAAACAGTTAAAGCTATTAAAAATAGTATAAATGAAAAAAAAATAATAATTTAAAAATATTTTAAGTCAATTCCTACTTAGGTGAATAAAGTAAAATTTTATTTTAGTTACTTTTTATTACATAATTACAGTTAATATAAACAATTTATCAGAAAAATTATTGATTAGCGCAAGAATTGAACTCCCATTCTTCACCTTCACGTGAAAAGTACTGAAATTCTCGCATTTCACCGATTGAGCTATTGCCTGTTTATTTCAATTTCCATTACAAAGTGAAAAACTCTATTTAAAGTATTAAAAACTAATTAAATTTAATTGATGAATTAATATTCGAAAAAACTGTATTAACATCAAGTGTCATCCACTGCAAGTTTTGAAAAATGTCTTTGAACTTGAGTGGATGAATAAAAAGTATTTTATTAATGATTGAAAATTTCATAAGATACATATAAGGAGAATGTGAACTAATAGTAGGAATTAATAAAAGACAATATATTTTACTCGCATTTCTATTGTATTTTTTAAAATTAGAATCATTTTAATTTGTTAAAACAATTTGGATTAAGCTGAAAAAAAACTTAAAAAGTTTTTTTTTTCAATTAAACCTTATTAATATCTATTAACAAATTTTTACATAATCTTTATATATTGTTTGTTAATGCCTAAAAGTCGAATAATTCTACTTATTTTTCAAGTAGTACGAATGCGTTAGAGTTGTCTTTAATATTAATCACGTAAAATATTTCTTGAAGATGATACATTATGAAATTTATAGCTTTCAAGTTTTGTAAATGCGTGCTCGGGTGACATAAACATTAGACAATCCATAACCTTAACTATTACTTCGTGCCTTTATCTGCAAAAGGACTGTCCGATTTTTTTCGTCGTGTTTCATTTATGACAAGGGCAAGTATATATCCACTCTTTCCGGCGTCTATTGGCAGATATGTCGATGACATTCTGACAGTGATATTTAAGATAAATGTTCAGATTAGAATTTATAGCTTATGCTTCACCGATAAATAAAATAAATAAAGTTTATTGCAAACTGTAAATACATTTTCAAAGAGTAAATAAAATTTGCGTGATTTCTCGAAGAGCACTTATTAATCAGTCATTCACACAAAAATTCATTCAATACATTTTCACTCCTACATTTTTAAGCTGAATACTATAACTGATTTTAATTCCGTATTATCCGAAAAAGAGCTTTAAATGAATTGTCCTTTTAAAAGGTTTAAAAAATCATCAGATTTTAATTTTCATTCGTTAATTACTTATTAGATAATATTCGTTTTGTAGCGATATTTTCATTAACCCTTTGCACTCCGATGGTGCCTCTGACTCACCATTCAAGATTGTGCATCATTTTGACGTTTTATTTATTTATTTTTCAAATTGAATTATTAAAAACGCCTACATAATAGTTAAGAGATGTAGATTAATTTTTCAAAGAAATTCGACTTAAAAGATTTATATACATATTTATTTTTTCATAGCAATAAACAAATCTTTGTACTAGGTGAATAATTTTGCATCTAACTATTTTTCGGATTGCAAAGTTTTAAAAACTGAACAAATGCTAGTAGTTTGCTTTCAAAAAATATCCGAAATGTGAATTTTTTGATTAATTGCAGGTTATTTAGGTTATTATTATTGCAGGCAGGTTATTATTATTGCAGAATATTTTGATTAATTGCAGGTTATACATAAGATTCTAAATTCATCAAATTTGTAGGCATCTATCATAATTTTATCCCTTGTGCTCAGTTTAAAAACAGAATAATTCAAGTAAATCATAGGGTTCAATGGAGTAAACAGGATATCCTTTTCCGCATTCTTTTTCTTTGTCGGCACTTTTTTTTCTCTCATTAAGTACTTTCCCCTGCTTTCCTAAGTGTACGACAACACTTTTATGAGTGAACTTTCCATAAGTATCTCACAGCATGCAAGCGACCACTTAGCAGCACCCCAAGAATAACCAAGTGACACACTTACCAGCATTAGGGGCTGTCGCTTTGAAAGTCGGCCCGACTGGTTGCCCTGATATCAACATTATTGCCCTTTTCTAAATATCCGTCCTTGAAGGAGCTTTGGAAGGTAAACTGCTCAATGAAGGATGGCGTCACAAAAAGACAAAGCACACGGTTCTATCTTTGGCACACGATCAAAATAATCCAATCTGAGAACTGGCGAACAAGATCTTGTTGGATCAGCAATCTTGCTTCTAGCTGTCACCACTTAGCGCGTGATCAATAAATATGCCAAAATAAGAATCCAAGATGTTTAACGGCAGTGTCTTTCAAATTTTAATTGCTCAAACAAACAAATAAAGGGGAATTAAGAGTACGTTGAACACCAGGCACAAAAATGTCAGGTATCCTCCAAGAACAAATTCCAAAGTCACGATACAGTCAATTTTTCAAGAAAACTTCGCGAATTCTCTTGAAAAAAAATGACCATAAAATATTTGGGAAAGATTTGGAGAATCCCATGCGGTTAGATGCTCAAGAAATCATCGCAGAGTTTGAAAGGATGCAAACTGGGAGTATTAGAAAGCAAAAGTTCGCCAACATCTCATCTCG
>JAOUZG010000937.1:41953-62126 GCA_026289955.1 Argiope argentata | reverse complement strand
GTCAAGTGTTAAAAAAACATCTTTTTAAACTAGTTTAAACATCCCCCCTGTAACAAATCCTACACAATCCAATACCAGCACAGAAAGCAACCTGTTCTATAATAACCTTTTCGCCATGCCCATGTCACCTGTTGGAAAATGCCAGTGTAGCTTGGCGCCAGAGATTGGCGCGATTCTGAAGCCAGCAACCCCAACTGATTGGACTCGGGCCCAGTGGTTGAAGGAAGGTGGAAAACTCGTCCTATCCGCGCCTATATTTAGAATCCCGGAATCTGAGACCGGGCGGCATTGTCCCATCCCCCCATCCCATAAACAGAAACACACAGTGACTACTCCCACAGCCCGGCAGAACGTAAACAAAACGTGCGACACTTGATGGTGGAAGAACTGAGACTCATTCATCCGAGTTTCAGAGCCGGTATCACTTTTTTTTTATCTTTTGAAAAGGGGGGGGTAAGAAAATGCTTCTTTAAAAAAAAGAGGCGGCGCCAGGCCTGGATTGAAGCACTGATTGAGTACTTGTCAGCGAGCGAGAAGGATTTTACGCTATCTGAGAGATAATACGATTTGGGGATGATACTCGTTTTTTTGTGAAGCACAGTGCTTCTATTCAAGCATTGTCGTTGAATGATCGCAGAGAAGCTGGAAGGCATGCCCTTTTTGAACCTTAAGAAAACAGAAGCGAGAAGTCTTACTTTGAATGATGGCTCACCGTGCATTTGACACCAGTATAAAAACACGAAGAAAGGGCAGAAGATGATATCATAATAAATAAGAAAAATAAGGAATTACTATTAAAAAGCAACTCAAAAGGAAAATAATCAAACTGTTAAAACAATTAAATCTTTTGTTCCAGGGAACAGTTACAAAATGCAAAAAAGAATTATTTCCTTTAACTCTCAACGGTATACTGAACCGTTTTAAATCAATTTTCAAAATAATCTTGGGATATAATTATATAGTAATTAGCTAGAGCACTTCAAAGTAAGCATAGAAATATTCAAGGACTGTTAAAAGTGGACAGTATCTTATGAAAGTAAGAAGAAAAAAAAAGATTAAAATGAAATCTGCTGTGCATATTTCAACGTATCATGTCAGAACATCATTTCTTCAACGGCCAAACACCAAGTGCTCGTGCGAGTTAAATTATATATTTATTTCATTTTAATTGTTTCATTGAATGAGTCACTTTAGTACTGTAAACGATCCAAAAAAAACTTTGTCTCGCATTGATTGTTTAAAAAAATATCACATTTCCTATTTGTTTCATTTCGTATAATCCCGTGCTCAAAATGACATTTTTCTATATTTTATTTGCTGTAGTCCTTAACTCATTTTTAAAATCGGAGCTCCTGTAAATGCAATGGCAACGCGTTATTAAAAGATGATTTAATTCAAAATCATTTCTAATGCAGAGCTACATCAAAATAAAATTGGGATACCCCGTTAACGATTGATAGATAGGATTTGATACATTTCAAAAGTTGCAGGAACTTTCAGATAACAATTATTTCAAAATATCCAAATTATGATTTATCATTCAATTTATTTACAACACGTTTACCCACGATACTTAGCCAATCTTCATTAATTTGTTTTAACTTGATGAGATCAATAGGAAAATAAAAAGATTTAAGTGAAATCTGCTGTGCATATTTCAATGTATCATGTCAGAACATCATTTCTTGAACGAACAAGCGCCACGTGCTCGTGTGAGTAAAACTATATTTTTATTCTTTTTAATGGTTTCATTGAATGAGTCAGTTTAGTATTGCAAACGATCCAAAAAATACTTTGTCTCGCATTGATTGTTTAAAAAAAAATCGCATTTCCTATTTATTTCATTTCATATAACCACGCGATCAATATGACATTTCTCTATGCTTTATTTGCAGCAGTTATTAAAAAAAATTAAAATCAGAGCTTTTGTAAATGCGATGGCAACAGGTTGATAAAAAGTTGATTTTTTGAGATGCTCGTGCAGATAATAAAATGTTTATTTTTTACCTACAGATTAAAAATTTTATTTTTCGCCTGCGGATTTTTGTTGACACCACAAACCTCATTCCAAAAACAACACCATGTTCTGAGATGATAATAAGTTCAGATTACTTTCAAGAAAATAGTTTTCAGTATCTCACTTACATAAAAATTTTAAAGTAATTTCGGAAATTTTCATTACAAAACATATTTAATATAATATTATTGCTGGTTACATGTACGATTTTATTAAATAAAAAAAAGAAAGATATCTCCTTAGAATTATAAAATAACGTAATAAAAAATTAATAAACCGTCATAAAAAATGTAAAATTAACCCTTCTTCGAATGATTTTTTTCTTTTTTAAAAAAATCAGGGTGATGTAATTAATGCTCTAGATTAAAGGAAAAATATATAAAAAAATCTTGGTGTAAATAAAAATACGTATTATGTAAAAAACAATATGATGGAAATTTACATCATCATGCATTGTCACATATTTAGCTCAGTACTAAATAAATAAATAAAAAATATTCTTTCCTAAATCTTCTTTATTCTGTATGATAATTTAATTAATTAATAATTATTAACAATAAATTAATTTCCATAAAACAATTTAAAATCTCGCTCATTTCTTCCAGTCACAACAAAAAGCGGAATGACAAGTTGTAGGCCTGGTAATTGACAGTGACGTTTGCTATTTTTTGACAAACTGCGTGTTTTTGTACGCAATAGTCGCTTAAAAAGTTGCCAGCAACAGCAAATTTACAGTACAAGGGTTTTGAGTACCTTTTTTTGTTGACTAAATATTATGATGGAAATTTCCATCATCATGCAAAGAAGGGTTAATAAAACGTAACAAAAAATTAATAAAAATTAATTAATAAGTAATACTGTTTAAATAATGTTAAAAATTTAAACGAAATTAAACTTATTTGAATAAATTCGAATGTGCGACCCTTGTAAATAAAATATTCTAAAAAACATCTTTTAAAAAAACATTTTTTTAGATAACATTTTTTTAGGTTTCATTTGCTGTAGTCATTCACTTATTTTTTTTAATCAGAGCTTTTGTATATGCAATATTATTAAAGACTGATTTTTTGACATACTCGTGCAGGTAATAAAATTTTTATTTTTTGCCTACGGATTTTTTTGTGCCATAAATTTCATCCCAAAAACAACATCATGCTCAGACAGGATAAAAAAATATTACAGTTAAGTAAATGAAAAGCTAACAGTATTTTAACAAAGAAATATTATTCAACACATTAATAAATATCCTTCAAAAAGTTCAAGGGAAATAAAAATAGATCTTATATATGTCAACAGATAACTGTAAAAGTTTAGTAACAGCAGTAAATATTAATTTTGTAATGAGAGCTATTTCTAAAGAATTGGAGCAACTGAATAAGTTCGAGATATGCGTTCCACTTCTTTTTTCATAAAAAACAACAACAACAAACGTATTATAAAATGTTATCTCTATCGTTGCAAAAGAGTTCAAAAGTGAAGTAATGAAATCTGGGACATTATCCAACTAGAGAGCCTATTAAAACATTTTTCCTCGAATTATCATAATTCGAATTTTTTTACCAAATTTACCGAAATAACTAAGCTGTTTACTTTTTACGAACTTTTTTGACAAATCAGATCTTACCAATATTCTTTTTCTTTTGTTTATCACCTAGAAATGAACAAGGCTTTTTAAGATATAATTACAAGTGTTTTACTTTTGAACATATGCGATATACAAACTTTCTTATCATAATGTTGTTTATCGGGGTGAGGGTTTTAGCGTCAACAAAAATCTGTAGGCGAAAAATAAAAATAAAAAATTATTATCTGCACGA
The DNA here is from genome assembly GCA_026289955.1 of Argiope argentata. Lineage (NCBI taxonomy): Eukaryota > Metazoa > Arthropoda > Arachnida > Araneae > Araneidae > Argiope > Argiope argentata. The sequence continues at coordinate 58,292 of JAOUZG010000937.1, read as the reverse complement.
GTATCTCAAAAAAGCAGACTTAAATAACATGTTACCATTGCATTTACAAAATCTCTGATTAAAAAAAGTAAGTTAATGACTACAGCAAATAAAACCTAGAAAAATGTCACTTTGAGCACGTGATTATATGAAATGAAAAAAAAAAATAGGAAATGTGATATATTTTTAACAATGCGAGACAAAGTTTTTTAATGATCGTTTTCAATACTAAAGTGACTCATTCAATAAAACCATTAAAATGAACAAAAATATAATTTAATTCGCACGAGCACGTGGTGCTTGGCCGTTCAGGAAATGATGTCCTGGCATGACACATTGAAATATGCATAGCAGATTTCATTTTAATCTTTTTATTAATATTCGAATTATTTTCATCATTATTTTTCATAATAAATCCACTAAAACCTTCACTGTGGGTCATATGGACGGCTTTTTTTCAGCATATCTAGGGAATTAACATACAAACACAACGAGATTAGAAAAAAATTCTCCACATACAATTAATGCTTTCTCGGACATAGATATTTGTTATTAGTACATTAAAATAAAAACTTAGAGAATTTTAAAATAATTTCGCCAAACGAGAAGTTTTACTACAGCCTTCTTTCTTCTTTCAATATTTCCTCGGAATGTAAAAAAATTATTATCTGCATATTTAAAATATACTAAAAGTTCAGATATTTGCGAATTCCTGCAGTTATAATTTACTACATGTGAAGAAAAGAAGCAGCAGGTTTTTTAAAACTTTGAACTCGAGTTCTTTCAGAAATAATAGCTTAGTGTAACCTTTAACTTGTCTTCCAAACTTTGCTCTTTCCTTTTTCTGCCACGGGTCGCATTCGCGCTTTCTTTATTTTTCAAGGGATTGAAAAATAAAGTAAATGCAAGGAAGTCAGTTTGTTAGAAGAAGAAGAATATACGCATTCTGTGGTTGTCAAAAAAGAAAAATCGAAATTACATCAGAAGAATTTATTTGCGGAAATTCACTCTGAACAAAAATAAGAAGAAGAAGAAAAAGGAGAGAGAAAGAGTTCATATAAGAATCTAGCGTTAAAAAGAGTCTTCCAAAGTTAAGGGTTGATCAGAAGAATAGTCTCAAAAACTTATGGCGTACCGTACATCCATCAGAAATCTTTAGCCTTAATAAAAATAATTTTGTTTACAAGAATTGACGATTGATTCTATGCTCTTTTAAATTTTTTTCGTTTCTTAAATTTTGTCTTGGATGTAATTTTTGAAAAACGGTACTACCTTATCTTCTTTTAGCAGTATTAATTAATTTAATTCGTAATTTTATTTTCCTCTATATTTTCAATCTCAGAAAAAAATTCAGCCGAAAAGGGTGTCAAAATCTTTTCCCCGTTCAAAGAAACTTTTTATAATTCAGAAAATCTGCAAAGCCCTGATTCACTTCCAAACTATAAACAAAAAAAAATTGATACCTGAGCCTAAATCATCACTTTCGATAAAGATGAACGTGTGAACACACATCTTTATAGGCTAGACTGTTTGAGATTGAATTGTCAAATTTGGCATGCAAATACTTTGGAGTGTAAAAATATGTTTCTCGAAGACCAGAGCAAAACTAAAAGCTGAATTTTTATGATGAATCAGGGAAGTTTTAATTGAGATGTAAATCATAAATTATAAAAAAATATTCTGCTATGCCCATAAGTCTTCAATGCTGAACGACTGTTTCTTTATGCTTATATTTTTCAATTCTTATTATCAGCTGACACTCTCCCTTTAAATATAACTTGTTCAAATTTTCAATTATTAATAAAATACTGTTTATTCATCCATTTAAATTCAAGTAAATTTTTTAAAACTTGTAGCGGATGACATTTGATGCTAATAAAATTTCTTCAAATAATAATTCATTAAATTTTTATTAATTCATTAAAAACTATTTTTTTCGCCATAAATATTCATTTCCCCGCCGCCAAATAAATAAAGAATTTAGTTTGTTTTTTCTACACTCTACTGAGGTTAGGCTTTACATGCTTTCGGCCGATTATTTTAAGCGATTCAGTTTATTTTCGTTTAAAAAAATGCATAATGTTTGATGCATTTAAAATTAAACATCGTTAATTAATCGATTTTTCCAATTCATTTTGAAATCCTTTCGAGTTAAAATAATACAGAATAAAGAAAATTAGAAATTTCTAATCTGTATTGCGTTCCCAACTGGTGTAGAAAAAGCACGCATTTTGTGTTGTCACAATTGGCTTTGAATCCTCAAATGGAGTTGAAAATTCAACATAAGTATAATTTTTTTAATCAATTATTTATAGTAATAGTAATTGTCAGGCCGGGATAGTCTGGTTGATATAGCGTTGGATTCGCATCCCTTGGGCTGCGAGTTCGAACACCATATATAGAAAGGAGAATAGAAATTACCAGGAAATTCGCTTTCTATTTTGAAGCTTAATATTGTGATTCTGTCATGTTTATATACATATTTATATTAATTGTAATTATTTAATAAAAAATAACATAAAAAATTTATTTGCTAACCTAAGAAGGAATTGATTTTAAAACATTGTTTTTTATATTACTTGATAAATAATATATTTTGGCTTCAGCAGAAAACGATTCTGCATTAATTGGAGTTTAATCATTTTCAGTGAATTTAAAGTTTATTTAACCATTTCGGAAACTTTCAGAAAACTAGAGTGATACAAGTACAATCAACATAACAACGTGAAGCTTTTCTAATAGCAATTCGAATATTTAAATGATTATAAACATTCGAAACTTAAAAACATTTTGCTAAAGAAGATATTAAGAGACAAAATTAAATAATATTTAATTAAAAATTTTAGTGATCATTCTTTTCAGCGAGATTGCTAGCCGCTATAGACAACTAATTTCTGAATAAAATGCGATAAACTTAAATATTTGTTATAAATACCCAAATTTTCATACAAGTGTTTTGATAAGGAATCAGGAAACATAATTTATCAGAGAATAAGTTTAACAATGAAGAATAGAATCTATTTTTTAAAATCCACACTGTTATCTAGTTAGTAGGACGTTAACTTGTAAGCCTTCTTGGTTAACCTTTGGCATTCTCAAAATAGACATCCAATTAATGCTTGGATGTCTATTTTCTAAGAAAGAAGCCAAACGATTGTAGCCATAATAGTTATAAGATAGATCACATAGCCATAATAAAGAACAAAATTATATGCATTATAAATTTTCAATGTGCATCGAGTTTAAAACATAGAATCAATAACATTATTTCAGTTCTGTCTAGATAAATGCAACAAATAAAAAAGTAAAGATGATTTATTTGGGAATAAATGCTTGATCAACCCTCTCTTCATTAAAGAGAACGAATAAACTGTAATGGAAGTGATCGTTTCGAATATATTTCTTAAATTGTTTAAATATTTTGAAAAGTTTCGTAAAAATAAATTATATTGTATAAAATAAATATTATTAAATAATGTTACAATAAAGCATACATAAATGCCAAATCACAATGTGTTTTTAAAAAGGAATAAATACTGTTACAAGCGGGCGAACGCTAACGCTCGCCAGAGGTGAAAACGTTGGCGGCGCGTCACAAGGCGCTCCGCGCCAGCCGAGTTGACTTGGCGGGAGGAATATTCTGGTAACCCCGAGTCAATTCTGGCAGCGCCGCGTTTTCTCTCGGTGCTTTCGCCGTAGCACGGCCACGCTTTCGCCCGACTATATAAGAGGCGGGTTGCCGTCTTTCTGCAGTTGATCGCTCTTTGGGAAGAGAAGCGGTTTGCTGGACTAGTAGCTTTTCGCTTGTTATTAGTGAGCTGTGTTTGCGTTTGCTGTTAACGCTGTGTTATTGAGCTCGCTGTGATTGACTGTTGTTGTGCTATACTATAGCTGTTTTGCAAACCGTGTTTATTGTGCGTAAGACTTGCATTTACGCTGTAAGTGACTGTTGACTGCTGGATTGTGTTTCCTGAAGATTTACTTTTTCAAGTCATCCTGTATATACCTGTAAATAGCTGTAAATAAATTTGTTTGTGCTGTCCTCAACTAAAGTCCATTCAATCCGAACCCGCTACGCTAAAAACGAAACAATACTTTATTATTATTTTTTTTGTATTTAACCTCATTTAAGTTTTCTTTCAGTTTTAATTTTCATTTTATTATTTTAAAATGTTTACCTTTTAAATTAATTAAAATTTTAAATTTCTAAGTGAAATATCTTAAAATGTTTTCATAAATATGCTACTTAACTGATCAACAAAAATGGAATTATCCTGAAATGGATGACTGATCAGCTTGATGGCGTTGTTTATTTTTCTGCGAAAACTAAGATTTTAAAATTTCGATATGTACATGTTGAATATTTTTCAAAAATTACCTAGAAGGGTTTTTTTAAACACATTTTTATTTGATGCTTCATGATGACTTGCGAGAAAACACGAGAATCCTGTTTACATAGACGTAAAAGCAATAGAATGGCGATATAATCACTTAACTGTTTTATTTTCTTTACTATCTAATAAGGTGACACCTTTTATTTTGGGAATATTTTCTTATTTTTATTTAAATGGAAATCCATTGAATACTTGACTTATCAATGCATTCGAAGTAATTTTACTATTGAATTATAATTGTTGCAAATGATTTATTTTTATCTTACAGCTATCAAAATTCGATCAATCGATGCACGTTTGGCATACGTGCAAAACAGTTAAGTGGTTGAAGAAAATGATATGTCAGTGTGATGATTGACTACTACTGGATAACACAAACTAACAATCCCTTCAAAATTCACAAAAAGGAAAAGTGGCAAAGGAACTTCTGAAATAAAGAAAAACGTTCTATGCCCCGGGCAACCACATAAGTGGAGGGAGCCAAATCGAATAGAAACTTTATATTATGTTCCCTTCTTAATGAATGTTCTTCAATACTAAAGTAATGAAGCAGAAGGGCCCCCAAAGAAGTTTTTGCCCCGGGTCTCAACTAGGCTAGGTCGGGCCCTGGTTCTATGAAGATTTGCAACTTTCTAAATAAACTTAATAATTATTTGACTAGTATATCTTAGTTCAAGCAATTATTATGTTGTTATAGCACTAGAAAATCCCGTTATCGAAGTCAGCGAGGTACTTACGTATTATGCCGTCTTCGCCAACGATCGCCAACGGTTTAGTAACTCATTGGCGACGACTTCAAATTTGGTGATAAAGGACGGTATAATACGTAAGTATCGTCAGCGATTTAAGCCGAGTTATGTGAAGAAGCTTCTGAGGATAGAGGGGCTTGAACGCCCAATGGCACAAGTCTGACTTCTAGCTCATATGAAGAGCACACTCACGCATTCGCTTGCACAACCCCTTTTTACAAGGTGGACAGGGTACAGTGGACACATAAGATTTCATGGTCAGAGTAGACACTCCGATACTCATCGCGGTTAGAGGGGACATATTTTTTTACCATCTTACAAAAGATAAAGGATGCAGATAAATAAATGCTTTTTAAAATTCACCAGTATAATTTAAAACTTTATTTTGAATGGCAAATCTCTTTAAAATGAGGTAATTTTTTTAAACCAAAGGTTGTTGTTTTTTTCATTCGTATTATCAAATTGCAAGGATAAATACATTTTTACCATTCAAATTTAATTATTTATATTAAGATATTATAATGTGAATGACTTTTTAACATAGCGAAATGTAATGAAAATAAAAACTTTCAGAGAAATATTTAAAAAATTAAAAAAAAACATGTTTAAGAGCTTTTAAAATGAAGATATTCTCGAGTTTAAACGTTTTGACGATTTCAAGACTTTTCATCAGAATCCTTCATATAGGAGGGAAAAAAATTAAGTTCAATGAAATCTAATAATAGCTACTACCCGACGTTACCTCTGTCTTTATAGAATATAGAAAAGGTTCTTAACACTTATTCCGACATACGTTGAAGGCTAAAGGTATTTTTAACAATGGAAACAATTTTCCTCAAACATAATTAGTAGTTTTGTTGAAAAATAATTTTCTGCGTGATGATTCAGTCCTAATGACAATGTAATATAGTTTCAAACAATATAATTTATTGATTTAAATGGCTGAAAAACAAACTGCTTTCCTCACATTGCATCGGTAAATGAATATTTATATTTGATTTTTAGAAAGATTCTGCAATTCATCTTGAAATGGAAAACATGCTTCCGTACAAAAACAGCATCGATTAAAATAGCTTTTGCTGCATCGTACTAGAAACTAGAATTTGTGAAGCGCTTTGAAAAGTAACGTTTCAATATTTATAAAAAAGATATTTCGTCTGTTTAGTGAAAATTATAAATTGATTCATTCTAGTTCTCAGCATCTTCATATGTTATACATACACTGTCTAGCAACATGAAGTTTCAGTAATATCACTAAATTCGGATCAATTAACTGGGATTAACGTAACTCTATTTTAGTCTCGAAATTCTTCGAACTTAGCATAGTCACTATCCACTTTATACTAGCCGATAAATTCTGCATGAAACATCTAACAAGTTATTATTTTTACTGCATGGTTTTTCACGGATCACATACTGTGTCCACTCTTGTATTTCCGAACAATCTAGAAAAGTAAAAGAATGTTTTGAATTGGCAGGATGTCCAGCTTCCGGATATAACGAGGTGTTAGTTTTCCGGTACATTCGAAAGGAAATGTCTCTGTTCACGTAAGGGACAACCTTATTGATGATGCAGGTAGACTTTTCAGCCAGGAAGATACGGTCAGCGTAAAAGAAACCACACCTTTGAAAAAATGATTCATATAGATTCAGATTGCATAGAGTTAGATAAAATGCTTATGAAATTTAATTGAAAGAATCAATAAATGTCAAAAATCTTGAATATGCCTCCGTTTTTATAGTCGCTTTTACACCCAGGCCGTTTGATGTATGAGAATCAAATTTGTTTCAGTAATAGATTAGAGTATTTCGAATGCTGTGCCTTAAAAGTTCTTTTTAATGTGCTTTTCTATTAGCCGGGCACCAGAGAAAAATAGTCAAAGAAATTTGGCAGAGTTCTGTATTATTTGGCGATTTTTCGCTGGTGGCGGTTAACCAAAAAGCACCTTTTATAAATCTTTTTTAATATCTCTTATCATGTCAGAACATGATATTGTTTTCGTAACGAGGTTTGTGGCATCAACAAAAATCCGTAGGCACAAAATTGAAATTTTATTACCTGCACGAGCATCTCAAAAAATCAGCTTTTAATAGCGTGCTGCCATATTGCATTTGCAAAAGCTCTGATAAAAAAAATAAGTTAATGACTACAGCAAATAAAACCTTAAAAAATGTCATTTTGAGCACGCGATTATACGAAATGAAATAAATAGGAAATACGATATTTTTTTAACAAGTAAATGCGAGACAAAGATTTTTTGAATCGTTTGCAATACTAAAGTGACTCATTCAATGAAACCATTAAAAAGAATAAAGATATAATTTTGCACGAGCGCGTGGTGCTTGGCCGTTCAAGAAATGATGCTCTGACATGATGAATTGGAACATGCATAGCAGATTTCACTTTAATCTTTTTTTAATCTTAAAATGCCAGCTGAAACATTTTTGCGTATTTTCGTACATTTTCATCGTATATTCTCAATGAATAATTGTAATTTCTATTCTATTCTTTCTATTGTACAGAAAGTCTACTTTTAACAAGCTAATTTGAAGCTGTCATGGAATTTTTTTTCTTTTGATTTTTGATTATTTTTTATCGAATGGTTTGTCATTCTCAAATATGAAATTAAACCAATTAGGAAAAAAAATTGGTGAAAGCATAATAACAAAAATGAAAAGTAAAAGAATAGAATCAGTTTACATAACGTGGTACTTTTCCGTTAGCCCGGTACCAGCAAAAAATCGCCAAATAATGTAGAATTCCGCCATATTTCTTCGGGGAATTTTCGCTGGCGCCCAAAAAAGTACCCATAACGTCACGTGTTAAATGACATACGTAGCTGCTCAAGTCCTCTGATATTTAATTGTGCATTTATTCCCACTTTTCCTCCAGCGCTATGTGCAATGAATTTTAAAATTAAAGTGGCGAGGCAAATTTTACGTTTATCATGAGACTAGGTATAACAATCTAACAGTTACAAAAAATATAGTCTGTGCTTTTTTAATTATGCTTTGAAATACAGTATAGTTTTAATAATATGCTAAATATCAAACAAAAGAACGGTTGTCTAAGAGGTCATTCGTTGAAAAGAAAGTATTTTAATACCAAAACCTATTATATAAAATATTGCAAAGTGTAATTCAAAATCAGAACAACAAACTATTGTTTACGTCATGCCAAAGTCACTGAAATCAGTATGATAAAGGTTCTCTTAAATTGCAGTAGCCTGGTGGTAAAGTTAGATATAGATTCGAGACTGGAGAAATTAAAATTCGAAACTGATTCAATTCAAGGTACATCAGGTATTTGATCATAATGCATGTTACATTTGACTTAGCTGGTTTTCTGACACAGAGGTAGCGCGTCTTCCTCGTGTTCTAGGAGTCCCGGTTTGAGCTTGGTTGCTCTTATGTTGTGCAATCTGTGAGATGTGTGAATGCGCCCTCCTGTAAAAAGGGGTTGTGCACGCAAAAGTGATGATTGTGTAGCTAAGTCGTACTCTTGGCCCTAGTTGGCGCTGCTTCAAAAACAAGAGACGTTCCTTTCGGCTTAAATCTGCTGCTGTATCAGCGGGGGGCTTGTCCATAGGTAAGTGCCATTAGTAACAACAACATTTGATATCAAAAAGTTTGGGAATGAAAATGCTAATTTTTTCCTTCTGACCGATTTTGCACTCCAAAATAGTTTCGAAAACGAGACGTTAATATAACCAGACAAAACTGAAGGAAGCCGCGGTGACTTGGTGGTAAGGTTTTGGCTCATCAGCCGTAGGGTCTCAGATTCGAGACCCGGTTTCACCGAAGAACTGTCGTGTAAAGTAAGGGTATATATTGCATATTAAATCCGTCATGGCCAAACGTCCTCCCGTTGGTGTTGAGTGGAATGAGAGGAGGATGCTAGCCCATTTATCGTCCTCGTCATACGACAGTGGTTGGAAATAATGAGTTCCGTCACAAAATAGCCCAAGTGTAGGTTTACAACGGGACGTTAATATAACTAAAACTAAACTGAAAGAAACTACATTCGATTAATATTCTTTATTAGCATTGCGGAAAATACCGGATAGACAAAGGGACCAGATTCATGCTATTATAATGACTTGATTATGGCCGATCAAATAAACGGGTGGCGTTTAAACACAAATGTTTTATTTATAGTTTTATACAATAACAAAACAACTCGTCCTCATCAAGGTTAATATGCTGGGAAATATTAACATACGGGTTAACAGTTCCACGACTAACTCAAGGAAAACAAAACCGGCTGTTAACGTATCTGGCTACTTCAGGCAGCTCAAGAGATTTACGGATTTACTTTCGGTAGATCTTTAATCAAGAAACTCGAGATCACGTGGTATCTCTTAAACTGTCCAGCTCTTCAGCTCAGCTCACAGCTCGTCGTCCCGTCAGATCAGCTCGTCTCGTCCTGTCTCTAGTCAAATCAGTTCCTCGTCGTCCCTTCCGTTTTAACCTCGGTCAAACTCCGCCTCTCAAGCTCTCATTGGCGCGCTGGAGATGCCGATCATTCAATAATTCTTCAGAAATATTCCGAATGGTCAGTAGTTGACCGTGGGAATGTTTGTTAATAATCCACCCTCGTATCAGACCTTTCGCAATAGGGAAATATTCACAGCTGGAGGTTTCAGTATTTCTTTGTTCAAAGGGCCGTAAAACGCAAGTGTTGTTCATTATCGGAGCTTATTCCAGTTCGGGTAATCCCATTGGAGAATAGTTACATCTGAGGGTTTGACACGGTTCCCTTCTTCAAAGGGCAGTAAACCGAATGGGTGGTCTATAATCTCGACTCCCTTCAAGTCCAGAGGGTAACATCAAAGCGGGAGAAACACAATGCGCAACAAAGGAAAGAATCATCTCACCGCTAGCCAGATGTAATAATGTTCAGACATGTGTCTCTTAGAAAGGGAGATACGTTTTACGACTTCTTTAAACAACATTAGTTTATTTCAGTTATATTAAGTTTGAAGTAAAACTAGGATTATCTTAAAACAGACTTCATAATGTTGAATCAAAATCAAACGATAAAGGCGTCACCTAAGCTGGTATCCTCTTCTCTCCAAATTTCAGCATTATTTTAATGGGAGGATATTTGTCTTTGATGGAATTAAAAATATACCAATCTCACTGAAACCAATTCTTCGAAAAGGTCAAGTTTCAAATAGGGATCCACCGGCCACGAAGCCGGAACAATTCAAGGTCATTAGGCCTTCGTGCAGTTGGATAACTCAGACGATATTTGTGTGAGAGTTTCCGATATCTGTATACCGATTAATGATCATAATTATATACTTATTTTTAAAAAACAACGCTGACTTATATATTGTGAAATAGGAAAAATATTTCAAGATTTTAGAGAATCTACTTATAAGACAGCACTTCTAATTATAACGAAATTTCGATTCCATTTTTGGTTTATTAGCTATTCCATCTTAAATAGCAAACTAATCGATAAATCAATTTTTAAGCCCTGTAAAAGTGCTGGAGTCTTCCCGAGACTCAATTCATCAATATTCGTCTCAGAGCGTCAATATAAGCTGCTTGGGATTAATTTATCACCGTTTATTGAAAGGGATGTCTCCCTACAAGACGGCATCTAATTTCCTGCCAAGGCATTCAAATTCAGTGGACTGCACATTCCTCGTTCCAGGAAATTCTACGACCTTGATTTAATCAAGGTTATCTGGCGTGGGCATGTGATTTCGATTTGGAATATGTTTATAGGACTCACTATTTAGAATTTTAAATACAAGAGGCTATGTATTGAATAATTAGATGTCCAACTTCTATGCAAATATCAAAATATATTAAATTCCCATTGAATATATTTCAGACGCAAAATAACTTTACTAAATAACATTTTTATTAATAACCTCTTTTTTTAATCCAACAAAATATTAGCTTTCCAGATTATTGAGCTATTAGTACAGAATATGCTTATTTGAAATTTTATAGTTTGTGTATTTATAAGACTGAAAAATATGATTTTAACGAAACAATTCAATTTTAAATATTGCATGTGAAAATTTAAAAGTGTATACGTCATGGTTAACACAATTAATCAATTATTAATAATAAATTTAATAGCTCACTTAGCATTAACCCTTCTTTGCATGAATTTTTTCTTTTTTTAAAAAAAATCAGGGTGATGTAATTAATGCTCTAGATTAAAGGAAAAATATTTAAAAAAATCTTGGTGTAAATAAAAATACGTATTATGTAAAAAACAATATGATGGAAATTTACATCATCATGCATTGTCACATATTTAGCTCAGTACTAAATAAATAAAAAAATATTCTTTACTAAATCTTCTTTATTCTGTATGATAATTTAATTAATTAATTATTATTAATAATAAATTAATTTCCATAAAACAATTTAAAATCTCGGTCATTTCTTCCAGTCACAACAAACAGCGGAATGACAAGTTGTAGGCCTGGTAATTGACAGTGACGTTTGCTAGTTTTTGACAACTGCGTTTTTTTTGTACGCAATAGTCGCTTAAAAAGTTGCCAGCAACAACAAATTTACAGTACAAGGGTTTTGAGTACCTTTTTTTGTTGACTAAATATTATGATGGAAATTTCCATCATCGTGCAAAGAAGGGTTAATAATAATCTATTCTTACCAATATTAAACACGGTTGTTAATAACAATAATCGTTATATTGACCATAATAAAACATATTATTAAATAATCGACGTCCTGGCATAGGGGCTCCGTAGTGTCTCCGTGGTCTGAACGTTCCGGGTTCGAGTTTCAGTTCAGCCATGGTTGTTCTTCTTTTGTGTTCTATCTGTGAGGTGTGCGAATGCCCTCCCCCGGTAAAAAGTGTGAGTGCAAGCGAATTTGACGCATGAAAAAACTAAGTCATACTTTTGTCCCTAGTTGGCGCTACTGAAAAAACAAGACACGCTCACTCAGCTTAAATCATTGACAGATATCTGTCCAGTCTTGTAAAGTGCCATTAATCACAACACAATAGTAAGTAAGAAAGAAAATTATAATACAATTGTGAACTTATTGCGCCCAAAAAGTCATTTTTATCTTAATTTCGACACTGAAAATATCATGCGATCAAAGGCTTTGATGGAACAGTGGAACTAGCTTAAACTTCAGTAGAACTATAAAAACAACATTACTAACAGCTTACAGAACTGGATATTTAAAACTTATCAAAATTAAAGACAATTTTGTGGGACAATAAATTTGAAAGAATTTAAAAAGCTCGATTTTTTTGGCGTTGTTTTTGCTGTTTTAAGGAAATATAATAATTATTCTGACCAAATAATATTTTCGAAAAATGCAATTATTAAAAATTAGAAACCTGCTTAACTTTTAATTAACTTTTGAACTTTGAAGAGTTGATAGTCATTATCTCTTGAAAAGCACGTGTACTAAATTTCATTAAAATCGGATAATAGATTTGCATAAGAAAAGAAACAGAAATTCACCTTTGTATATGTTACCGTTAAATTGTATAATGCAGTTATTTTATAGAATACCTAATTATTCCATGAAATAACTGATCGTGTCAGTTAAAGTGTATATTATGTTATTAATTTGACACTTTAACTAGTTATTCTATGAATAAAATAATGATAGACAGTTCAAGCGTAAAATAAACAGTTTATCTTAATTGAAATAACTAGGTATTCTATAAATAAACTAATGATAGAGAATTAAAATGAAAAAGAAGCAATTTATCTAATTTATGCAGCGTATAAATGGTATTAATGGAAACGTACCATAAAGTCATTTGTTACAACAAGCATTACTAAAATGGCACTTGGAATTGCAAAGAAAATTATTTCTAATACAAAAACATTTTTTGTTGGCACACTGTGTTAAACACGAATATGTTTTAAATCCCTGACCAGTACCTAAACTTTGAGCTATAGCAACCGACCGGAGTCGGTAACGGTAACATATAGATAAAGACGTGTATTATTATCTAAGACTCTGTCAGTTTTATGCATTTTAAAAATAATTAATGTATATCTTTTTTTTCTAAAAAAATATTTGGAAAAATGTAAACAAATATATTTTTTTCTGTACAATCTAAGGGTTATTTTCTTAATTTTTGCGAAATAAAGGCGCCTCCCCCCCTCATTTTGTTGGAAGTACAAAGGAAAAGATGCCGCAAAGTAACCGAAACGCAATTTTTGCCTCTCTCTTTTAGGTTTTCATAGTTTTAGATTTTAATCTTGTAACTGTCACAACAGAGCCATCACCAGTTTTTTTGAGATAAAGCTCACAATCCAATTTCCGACTCTTTCAGGGAAAATGTTAACTGCTTGTTTCTCTTAAACCTTTAGGAAATAAGTATAAAATACCCTCCATTATTAAGATCAAAAAATAACATAAGATCACTAACATTTCGGTTCCTTGTCGTCTTGCACTTGTGGTATCTTTACTTTTACTCACACCCTAGTTGCTGCATCCCGGACAATAATACTAAATGGCCCAACATGTTCTATGTGATTGAATTCGTCCGATAAAGTAAATTTAAAAGCAAAATATACTGTGTAAGCTTCTTTTCAGTACAGCTGCTTATTTCTTCGCTTGAAATTTTTTATAAGTACTTATTTCATGACTCCCCTTATCACTACCTCTAAACAGAATCTAGAAATGAAATTCAGAACATATGATGGTTCAAGTTATCGGTGAATCAAGAAAATTTATATTTTATTTATGTATTTCAATAAAGTCAAATCTCATTGTATGTTCGAAAGAACTAAGACCTAACAAGGAATTATCTTTAAATATAAAAATTAAGATAATTTATTTTTATAAGCTTAATTTTTTTATTTTCTCATGTTACATAGAGTACAGAAAGTACAGAAATCTTCACACACACACACACACACACACAGAAAATGAACTCGATATTTTGACGAATCTTCGTGGTTTAGATCTCCTTGACATTTAAAAATACATTTTTGGAAAATGTTTGTCTGTCTGTGACAAAAATAACTTTAAAAACAAACAAGCAGGTGAGTGAAATTTGGTATAAAGTCTTTACAAAAATTTCTATCAAATTTTGTGTGAAATCTGTTCGGAACACGCCCGGCTGCTCGAATATAAGTTAAAACTATAACCACAAAACGAAGAAAACCAAACAGATAAGCTTTGGCACACAGAATTAACATCTATAATATAAACATCAGTAAAAGAGAAAAAACAACAACAAAGGGTTGAATACTAATATGAGGTGAAAGTCTCATAAGACAGAAAACATCCACAAGACATGAGTGATTACTTTTGTTTAGCAATAACACACTCTAACGTTGCGAGTTTGGTTCTACGGCAATCCGCGCATTCTTCACAATGGTGATCCATGACCTTGAATAAACAACCTTCATACATCTGTTGTGGTGCCCTCTGCCAGTAGCAAAAGTCGTCAGGCGCATTCGGAACAACAGCCAACATTACCAACAACTACTCAGATACGCTCGCCATACGCTTGCCCCAAATGCATCTTTCGTCTAACCTACAATTCACTGGTGGAAGAGTATGTGGTGAAAGTTTCATAAGCCAGATAACATCCACCGGAAACCAGTAATTTTGTCTGGAGACTATTTTACACGGATACGAACTCTAACGTTGTGAATTCGGTCCTACGGCAATCCACGCATTCTTCACAATGGTGATCTGTGATCTGGAATAAGCAACCTTCATACAGTTGTTGTGGTACCCTCTGCCGGCAGCAAAAGTCGTCAGGCACATTAGAAACTACACCCGACATCACCAAAAACAACTCGCATACACTCGGCCCTAATGTATCTTTCTTCTCACCAACAATTCACTGGCTGAGAGTATGTGGTGAAAGCTTCATAAGCCAGATAAAATCCACCGGAACCTAGTAATTTTGTCTAGAGACTATTTTACCCGGCTACGAATCCTAACGTTGCGAATTCGGTCCTAGAGCAATCCACGCGTCCTCTAAAGATCGTCTGTACTTTCAAAAGCGCCGGCTTTCTGGCACAGAGGTAGCGCGTCTTCCTTGTGATCTGGGAGTCCCGGGTTCGTGTCCTGGTTTGGGCATGATTGTTCTTCTTTGTGCTATCTGTGAGGTGTGTGACTGTGCCCTCCTGTAAAAAGGGGTTGTGCAAGCAAATGTGGTGAGTGTGAAGCTTGGCCCTATTTGGCGCTACTTCAAAAACAAGAGACGTTCCTTTCGGCTTAAATCTGCTACTGTTTCAGCAGGGGGCTTGTCCATAGCAAGTGCCATAAGTAACAACAACACTTTCAAAAACTTTTTAATGCAATAATTCAAAAACGCAATGACTTATATATATCAAATTTGTGATCGGGTTTTGTGACTACAAGTGCAGTTTTATGCCAAATTTTTGCTCCAAACGATTAAGAAAAACGCATCCGATGCACAAATTCGATTTTCGGATACTAATAACCGCATGTCAGAATTAATTGCCAACATACTCAGTATGGAAGAGATGATAGATTCAGTATAAATGCTAAAATCATGTCAAAAGTTATTTCGAATTAATGTAAATCATGCAAGCGTGACAGACATTAAAAAATATGCGATAAAGTTTTATGGAGACCACTCCCGCTGGTTTTGTAAATGGCAAGAACTGATGCTTGAGTCTGCATAGATTTCTCTTGCTCTGAAGTTTGGGGGAAAACGTGAAGATGCACCCGATAAAAACCCTCAAAAATATCCAAGATGAACCGGGATGAAGATAATGAGCAAAGTGCGGATGTTCTCACGCGTGTTTTTCCCCATCGCTAGTGGTTTGTTATTTTAGTCTCATTACTTACAAGTGAAATATTGCCACGGGTTAGAGATCCCTCTCCGTTTCTAGAGGGAACTGACTAGAACCGGCAGCAGAGGATTCGGCCTAGATTCGTGGGTTATTTTAAGATGCTGAGCAGACTAACACGAAATAAGCTGGATTCGTTTCCAGCAGGAAATTGGTATAAATTAATAGCAATTTTCATCATGACTGACAAATTATTTTGGCATTTGTATACGCAAACATTTTGCTTGCGAAATCCACTTAAATAACTGGAAAGAAGTAGCTTTACTGAGTTAATCACAAGACGGCAAGTAAAAAAGTTGTCTTCACACGATTAAATTTTTTTTAAGTAAGTAAAGTTTGTAACTCTTTCACTTAAATAACTGGAAAGAAGTAGCTTTATTGAGTTAATCACAAGACGGCAAGGAAAAAAGTT
>JAOUZG010000937.1:0-22631 GCA_026289955.1 Argiope argentata | reverse complement strand
ATATATATATATATATATATATATATATATATATATATATATATAAAGAGAAAAAGAGTAATAGAGAGAAGTCTCGTTATTGTTTCAAATTGATTTAAACTGGTTTAGAAATTAATTAAATGATTTGAAAAATAATAATGTTCTCACATAATAATTTGAAATTTAAGTTCGAAGATTTCTTTATATATTTTTTAAATTTCGTCTTGAATGTAATTTTAGAAAAACTGTACTAAATTATCATCTTTAAGCATAATAAATTTGCGAATGTAGATTTCATTTTTTAAAAATTGTTCTTTTGACATCGATTTTTTGAAAAATTGAAAAAAGGATAATTTCGAACCTAACGATGAAAACAAGTAGGCGGAGAGGCAGTTTAATAATTCGAGTATTTTTGACATATCCAGAAAACATAAACTGTAAATGAATTAAAAATTAGCAAAATCAGAACAGTGGATGGAATTGGGAGTTGTTTACTCATTTCCTTGCCTATTTTGAAAAGATAGATGACTTTTTGTAATTTTTTTTTGTTTAGGACATGAGAAAAGATAGTTAAATTTTAAAACCGACTTCATGCTGAATCGTGAAAATTTTTATAATCTATATGCCAGTTCGATCAAGAGCGATAGTGTTGTATTTTAAAAAAAATTCTGCGACAAAAGCTGTAGAAATTAATCACGTCCTAAGAAATGTCTTAAGACGGCCATGAAATAAAAAGAAAAGACTATTCGAACCTCTACCAAGAAACATTACGGCATTAAAATAATATAAACTTAACCCATGTGTTAATTCTGTCATTTTTTAAATTCGTTTATTGTACTATAGTCGCCATGGCATATATACAAAAAATTGGATTTAAAAGCATTGAATCACGCATGGCTGTATATAAATGCAGTTACTGAAAAAAATAAAAAATATTGATGTAAACTAAAAATATTTTCAAAACTTTAAAAAAATTAAACATATAAAATAAATGAATAGTTCATTTGTTTTATTTTTAAAGGGAACAAAAATACTTTTGTACAATAACATATTTTGAAGTTATTAAGAAAAAAATTAATTTAATTGATTTTTAATTTTAAAAATTCTAATTGAAAGTTAAGAAATCCCTTTCTTAATGTGCACCATTCAGACATATTTGGTAGATATAAATCCAGAGTTCTACCCTGTAAATTGTTTGAAACTATTATTTCACCGCGTTCGTCACATCAATCAGGTTGTAATTTACAGGTAGAATGCCTGTAAATAAACATTTTTCATGTTAGAATTTAACAGGCCTAATAGGATCCGAAGTTCTCGATAAACCTGAATCCATACAGAGCCAAGGCTCAACTACAATTGTCAGATATTGAAAAGCTTTCTTTTTTATATATTGCAGTTGAATGTAGATCATTATGATCTGTGCAATGGAAGCAGCAGGACTTTAATAATAACATTCACACTAAACAAACACAAATTACAAAGATAAGACAAGACATTCAAGCGAGCAGCTTAACAGAAAGGCGTATCATTTCATTCTCATTACAATCGCAATGCACTATGGGATGCGTACCTAATCTGGTCATCTATTATCCAGAAGAGACGATAGAGTAATGCACCTACGCCATACTACAATACATCTGTGCATATTCGCATTTAATATAATTGCACTTTATTCAATAAATTATAAGCAAAATCTTTCAAAACAGCCTTAACATAAGATCATATTTTAGTACTTACGTATTAGACCGTCGATCCGCCAAAAACACGCCAACTACGCCAAATTACATTTTGTTGTCCAAAATTCTTTAATGATTTTGAATACGTGACAAACCAATTTTGGCGCGGAAGCGATCTATTGGCGACCGTTTTTCGATTTGGCGAAAATGATCGACGGCTTAATACGTAAGTACACATATTTTCTCTCTTTATCAAGTCCCAGCATGGATACAATCAGGCTTTATTAGCCTTTACTCCTGAATATGCACCACCCACTGCCACTTAGAAACAATAAAGATGTCTGTCTTGGTGTTTATGTGTGAGATCACCGCAGAATTCATCTAATAAATCTAGCCAAATGATGTAATCCAAATGCTCATTCCACCGCTTCTATAATTTACGTTGTTCTATTACTGTTCGGATATTATTAATGAAAAGGTACGTCATCAATTTTAGATTGTTTCATCGACGTAAATTCCTCGGTCCGTTTAAGAAACGGATGTTAATATATAATGTTCTTTAACGCAATATCTACGTAAGGTGCAATTTAATCTTAGCCCTACCTTCATTTTCAGAAACACTGGGCGTAGATAAATGTGCTTAAAAAATTACAAAATCATCTAAAAAGAGATAGTATAGCATATAGCATAGAAAGATATATCATATTTCAAGGTTAAAAAATAAAATTTAAAAAAAATTGCAAAAACGTATTATTTTTATATGGTCCTCTTTCTTCCTATAGCTATATTTATTACATGTTTAAACGTATTTTAGTATAATACATAAAGTTCGATTTCTGTCGGAAAATTGACAGGAATATATATATTAAAATCTGACACTCAGAAAATAAAATAATGCTCATGGGAAAATCGCAGAACAAATCGCAGGCAAAGGAACTACAGCAAATTATAGAGGAAACCATATATAGACAGCGCTCATGCAAATCCGGATTGCGCAAATTTGAATTTAACTGTATAATTTCGTTTCAAATAAGGGACCAAATAAAAATTACGATTTACTAATTTTTATAAATTAATTGTTTTAAACCTTCAAAAATACCATAACAGAAACCTATAATGCAAAGATTTTTCTTGAAATATAGACATAAGTAAGACTGATGATTGCTAAATTAAAGGCTAATAACACATTGCATTTCCTGCATCTTCTAGGGATTTCTTCGAATAAACATCTTGTGATTTTCTAGAGACTGTTTAATCAACAGTCAATCAATAAAAAACCCGAAGCGCGATACAATAATGAATACAAAGGTCTAAACACAAATTTTAACTTCAAGCCTATCAAATAAAAAAAACATTTAGCCAAAATATAACAATGAGGGAAGAAGACGAACATTTATTTTTCCTTTTTGGATTTAAAACATTACTATTGTTTGTGCACGAAATTTTGTAAAGGTTAGATCGTCAAGATGATGTTCATGATGACATAATATTTAAACTTAAATAGGAACATAGAAAAATGACGAGAAAGATGAGGATGAAGAAGACATGCATATCGGGGCAATTTTGTTTGATGAAGTTGATGAAAAATGCTAACTATTGATTAAAAATATTAAGAAGACAGCAAATTATTGATAAAAGTAATCGATCGACAGTTTTTTATGTCAAAACATTATGAGGGTAACTTAATTCTAAACTCTATGAATTTTCTTTTCTGGAGTATGATTATCTCGTAAGCAACCACACATTTGAAATTAGATATTATCACACTAAGAAATGTTAAATTTTACAGGACAATATATATGTTACTGAGTGTTATTTACTTTTGATTTAGAAATATAAAATTACAGATTAAAGTTTACATTTTTGATTAATAAATGTATGTCAATATTATTTATTTTACTAAGGCAAACAGATAAATGGACTTTTTATGTTACAATTATCAAAGGCGGCATAATAAAAAATAAAAATAAAAATGAAATATATGATCGCAAACAATCAAGTTATCATGTGGAAACATTGTTATGTTTAAGTCATTATTTGCCTAAATTAATTTAAATCCTTAAGCAGTTTAAACCAGTTTGAAAAATTAAATCTGGAAAAGCAGGTCACCTTTTAAAAACGCATCTGCTGTCAAAAAAGCATACACAATAATAATGCAATGCTGGTAAAAGCAGGTAAAAATGTACGCGATTAAAAGATGTTGATGAATATTGTCATATATGCTGTATTGCCTACGTGATTTCGAGCTTCAATTATTCGCATGTTCACACGTGATAGTAAATTCTTAAAAGCAATTATTCAGTTATCCGGCTTTGGTTAAGCAGCATTGCTATTACATGTGAGTGATATGCGTGTATATAGAGATATAAGTATGATATTTATAATGATACTTTAAAAATAATAACTGAAAACTAACTTACCTGCATGATTTGCCTCTTCGTCCAAAGCATTAAGTCTGGTTTCTACAGTTAGTCCATCGGCTATGCTTCCATTCTGGGTCGTGCAGAAGCCATTAGTTTCTGGATTTGCCGTGTTCCTATGGAAATCATTTCCCATTTTAAGTTAGACAATATGATTTCTAAGTTAATTGCTATGATCTATCGGAGGCATTATATCATGTAATACATCATGGCGATCTTTTATAAGAATTAAGGAATAAAAGTGTTCCAAATGAAAAAAAAATGAAACGTTTATTAATAAAATGAAAAACTATAAAAAAAGGTGAATTAAAAATAGAATAGCCGGCTTTCTGGCACAGAGGCAGCGTGTCTTCCTCGTGTTCTGGGAGTCCCGGTTAGGGCATGGCTGTTCTTCTGTGTCTATCTGTGAGATGTGTGAATGTACCCCCTGTAAAAAGGGCAATGTGCAAGCAAATGTGGTGAGCGTGTAGCGAAGTCGTACTCTTGGTCCTAGTTGGCGCTACTTCGAGAACAAAAGACGCTCCTTTCGGCTTAAATCTTCTGCTGTATCAGTGGGGGGGGCTTGTACATGGCAAGTGCCATAAGTAACAACAACAAAAACAATAGAAAGGTCAGTTTTTATAAATAATCTGGAGGACAAATTAAATAAGAAAAACTTTTCTTCTGTCTTCTAGTACATAAATAAAAATGAGTTTTTATTTTATTATATTAGAATTTTTATAATATTATTTTCTATTTTTTTTATTTTTTAGTTCCTAAAATCCAAAAGATCCCGAATGCTTATAAATGATATATTAATGAGGGCTTATAAATGATATATTATTAAGTTTTCAAAATATTTTAAAGAAATTTTGCTTTTCGAAATATAATGGCATCTTAATATTTTGGGATTAGTTCATTTAGTTTTATTCAGTATTTAAAATATACTCTTAAATATGCTGCAGTGATACCATCCACACAAAATATATTTAAAGTCGTAGTCTGTGCCATTATAAATTCAGTAACGGAAATAATAACAAGTAATATAAAACAATTAATTATTTCCAATTTAAGTCAACAAAGAAAATTTTTAGTTTAGCTACTTTTTATTAAATAATTACAATTAATATAAATAATTTTTCAAAAAATATGTATTAACATCAAGTTCCCTCCACTATAAGTTCTACCGTTCTATTACTACTGTTCACATATAAAATAATACAAACCTCATTAATTTCATTTTTAATGAATTAATAATTGAAAAATCTGAATTAACATCGAGTGTCATCTACTACAAGTTTAAAAAAAATGTATTTGAACTTTAGTGGATGAATAAAAAGTCTTTTATTAACGATTGAAAATTTAAACAAGATATATACAGGGAGAGTGTGAACTAATAGTAAGAATTGAAAAAATGCATTGTAAAACATACTTAAAAGTAGAAAATATTAACATAAGATTATTAAAGATTTATTACAATTTGGGAGAATGCACGGAAATATGAATTGAATCATTGAAAAGGATATTTAATTTAAAAATTGTATAAAAGGAAAATAAATGGAATAATATGATCCAAAATTATTAAGGAAAAGTAATAAATTTTTGACTCAGAAATAAATTAAAATTTTGAAGAGTACTTATCATAGCCGAAGTAACCACCACGTGTTAAATTTAGTATTTCAAATTTAACGACCTGCTCCTTATAATATTATAAATTGCCTTTTTCTTTTCACGGATATCTCAATTTGGAGTGAGTATACCAAGCTATAAATACATTATGGTAAAATCGTGTTGCTAATTTTTTCCTTGTTAAAATCGCGTTGCTTAAGCTGTTTTCCACATTTAACAAGGCAGCATGAACATCATAACCTTTCAGATAAGGTTGTTCCATCGACCATTTATCAAAAAATTATTTATAATGAGTACAGATTTCAAAACTAAATCCATAATGAGTATCAACTCAAAAAGTAACAGGGGTTTCTGTTTTTAAAAAAGCACAATGATAGAATTATGGAGATAAAACTAATCAATCTTACAGCGGTGAGAAAAACTTCCAAGTAATTTAAGGCAGAAAAAAAATGCAATAAATATTTTTTCGGCTGATAAATCTCAGAGCAGTAGATAAACATTTCAAGAAATGAAGTAATCAAAGCAGACCGCTGGGCTCGTGTTTTCTGGTTCCCAGCCTCAACTAACAAGGGCCTAAACTAACAAGTCTTCAACTAACAAGGGTCAGATTTCGTTGAATTGTGTACAAAATTTATAAAATAATGCATTATGGTAGTCAGTATTTTCCCTATTACTGCTAAACTAAGAGGAGCAGACAGAGATAAAATTTTTAAAACATTGTTAATGTATTTTTAAATTTAATTTGTTTAAAAAACTAATTCTACGAATTATAAAATATTAGAAAAATACTAGCATTCCCGCACCCGGCAATTAGCGGAGGATAACAGTGCTCCGTGCACTTAGTTACGAAAATCCCCTATAATAATTACTTATTACCTATAATTTTTTTTTAATTTTGGGAGGGTCCCTGGACTTCTTATATATATACCCTTGTCCTTAACGATCCTTTTAAAGTATTGATTTTCTTTATAAACGCAAGCCATCCACATTTTATTGTTATACCTATGTTTAAGCAAGAACTTCTTTGTATAAAGCATTTTCGATTTTTTTTTCTGGTGCTAAAATTATTAAGCTGCTAGATGAACTGACTCTGAAGAAAGCTACATAAAATTGACCGTGTGAAAAACAGTCTCCTCTTAAATCGATCCCTGCTACTTTTAATTTCTGTCCTTGTGACTTATTAACGGTTATTGCAAAGCAAACTTTTACAGGAAACTGCACTCTTCTAAATTCAAAAGGATAGCCCGACGGAATTAGTGGACTGCGGGGTATTAAAACCAACACTCCTCGAGCACATCCAGTAATTATCGCAGTTTCGATTACATGCTTATTAAGTCCAGTCACTTGTAGTCTGGTGCCATTGCATAACTTTGGTGGACAAAGGTTTCGTAGTAGCATTACTGGTGTCCCAACTTTCAGGTGAAGTATGCGAGGTGGAAAATCTGGAATGAATTCATAAGACATGTAATTTTTGGTGGATTGTTTTCAAAATTGATTACGGTGTGCCAAAGAAATTCCAGATTACATATAAAAAAAGTTTAGTCTCATTTTTATTTATCAATGGATTAGATTTGTAATGTTGAAGAGGAAAACCCAATAAAAGACAAAAAAATTTTAAATGCGCAATTTTCTACCAGATTTTTACAATATTTCACATGATATTGAAAAATTTATCTAATTTTATGTAAAAAAAAAATGATTAAGTTGTCTTAAAAAGTTTCGGCGTAATTAAATATTAAAGCGAAATTTCGCCTCTTCGTTAAAAAATTCACCGAAAATTCAGTTTTAAAAATTCGATTTATTTAATTATATTGCAGAATACTACATCGTATTGTCTTTCAGGAAACATATTTTCTGTATTTTTCCAGCTAAGCGTCTATTTTACAGGGCCGTTCAAGAAATAGACCCGTCAAAATTGACCTTTTTTTAAAAAATCCATATTTAATTTTTGCGTCGATGTTTCGTAAAAAAATTTATACCTCCGTGTTCTACGATAGAAAGTCCATCCGATTCCACTGCGATATTGAGCATAAGTTGAACAGACGCGTAACGATGGCAATTTAAAAAAACGCGGTTTTACGGGACGAAACGGGGCGCATAAGCGATCGCTTCTCCGGAAGGCCGTGTTTCACTCGGAAAGTAGCATTACAGGTTTAAATTTAACAGAAATTAAGGGGTTTTAATTAATTTCTTCCGAACTAATTGATATTTCGAGAAATAAACTATCCTATCTTTTAAGTTGGATCAAACTGCAAGTGGTGTGTAAATTATTTTAAAATCGGTTGAGTAGTTTAAGAGTCCATCGCGGACAAACATCGTGACACGTAATTTTTATATATTAAGATTATACTTTTTATTATTTCACTGTTCACTTAATTATTGCAGTAATTATACGCATTCAGTTACGGAAAATCTAATTGTCCATCTGTATATGAGTGAATTCGATATTTTACGCACGTAATGAGATTGACAATTGAAATTTTGCATATGATTGTATCATTAGAATTATAAATCTCTATCTGATTTTCGATTTAATCATACAATCGTTGCCTTTTTTTCTGCCCATGTGTACAAGAATGAAATAAAAAACAAAGCAAGCCAAACAAAATAATTTCTATCTTATAGTTCAACGGATAAAAATGCAAAATATATTATTTACAATATAATATGCTACAAAATAAAAACACAAAATACATAACATATTGTGGAAGTAAACATATAAAAACCTAAGTGATTTCTATCCGACAGTTCAACGGGTAAAAATGCAGCATATGTTATTTACGATAAAATATGCCACAAAAGAAAACACAAAATACATCATATTGTCGAATTAAACATATCTTATATCTTATACTATAATACGAGGAATGGTTGTCAAGTCGAAAATCGCCCCAGAATTAATAAACTCCGGTAAACTTGGGGCTCTGGGGTTTTTGGCCACGAGGAATCGATTGGCGCCGGTTTTGAAGCGCTACGGTTGAGCAGTTCGGAGTTATAGATAGGATATTTTCAAACTTTATTAGTTCGCCATAATGGCTACTTAAATTTTCAAGTGGTAACGTGCTGCCATCTATAGCCAATATGCCATCTATATCAATATTCATATATATATTTTTTTCATTTCATGCAGACACGTGATGAAAATTGCATTTTTATATGTTTAATGCGCAATAATATTTTTTTTTTAATTTGAGTTTTTGTCAATCTGATGGCAACATATTAACAAGATAATTTTTTCCCTTTTACTCGTAACGCATGCTTGGAGCTTAAGTTTTAATTTTATCTTATACTATAATACGAGGAATGGTTGCCAAGTCGAAAATCGCCCCACATTTCCGACATTTCAACATTCATCATACAAAAAAAAGGATAACTTTGATATTTTTACTAAATACGGCATGTATTGTTTTGATAAATCACAATTGAAAATTTAAATATTCGAGTTAGCTTCGATACCAGTTTTCTCCGAGCGGAGCTCGGTCAACCGCTGGTAAAAAGCAAAGAGAAGATAATCTTTTCGTTTATCATCCGAATGCGTTACTCAATTTAAGGATTAAAATATTCGATAATAAGTTTGTAAACCAAAGTATAAAAAATACAAGCTTTTCTCTACTTATTTGATATACTAAGCACAAATGTTTTCGGATCTTTATATTTTTACAATTGAGAAAAATAAAATAAATATTTGAAAAAAAAAACTTTTCAGAGCGTTAATGATTAGTGATAATCAAAGAATACGATTTAAATCAAAATCACTCCACTTGAAGACTGATTGCTTCACTGCACGGTTAATACTTATGCTGAGAAACAGATTTTACATTGTTGGAATCAATGAATTTATTTCAAACTAGCCGCCTTTGGCGACCAGTCGGTTCGCCAGTATTAATGATCGCTAAAACTTTCAGATAATATTTTATGTGGCTGTGTCTCATAACTGGTTTTTCACCAAAATATTTTTAAACCAAACAAATTTTGATAATCATATAATTGATTTATAGTATTATTTTCTTCAAATGTTCTGTTCATTGTACTACTCATCTTTCTCTTTCTATCCGAGCAATGATTGTCCCGGAATTAATATTTTACTTAAATGGTGGAGGGAAAGGTCTAAAATTCTACGTTTTTATAGAATAAGGAGAATCTAATTTTCATAAAGGTAAACACACTAAACACATAAAGACAATTGGTTTTCAAGAGATGCGAAAGTTTTTTTTTCTTTTTTTTCTCTCATTTTTTTCTTCACTACTTTTCTTTTTACAAACCTTTTTTTCGCTTTGTTATTTTTTTTCTTCCCTGCCCAGACTTTATTTCGAGTAGGCATAGATTAAATATTCATACAGATTAATAATAAAAGTAACTATTTTCTTTCTTTTTTAAACTTCCCGCTATCTATGAAAGAAAACCAACTGATTTCGCGCATTTCTTTCTAAACAAATCATAATTTATTACTTCCTGCTATCTTACTCAGTTGGTGTGGGGGAAGGAAATGCAGAATTTTGGCGGGAAAGTAAGAAAAGTGTCGTTTTAACTATTTTCCTCTCAGTTTTTTTATTTTTTTCTCTCCATAAAAACCATCCTCGTGTCTTAAAGAAAATATTTTTAAAAAATTAGTCTAATTGGTCGAGCCGTTCTCTAGTTTTGCGCTTAGCAACGCATTTCGAGGTCCATTGTTATTATTATAGATTTAATTTAAAATCTAGGTAAAAATGTAAACAGCCATTTAGAATTTAAAAAAATAGTACAGATAAAAATTAAACCTGAAAGCATAAACGCTTCTAACCGATGGATGTAAAAAATGGTTTATTTTTTTCCATTTACCCTTTCTCAAACATTAATTCAAAATAAAAAATATTTTAGAATTATTCTTAATAATTCAAGAAATAATGACTGGAACACAATTTAATTTCAGTTTTTGTATATTAAATAACATATGCATAATAATGATAACTATTCAATGTTGTATAAATTTGTGAGTATAGTTTTCTAAAAAATAATTAAATTGTTTTTTAAAGTTTCAACATTAGTCGACACCATGAGTTACGCGATATAAGGGGTCACTTGATTAAAATTTTGATAGTTATATCTGGATATTAGACTCATGTTTCCAATCATTTCTTCCACCAACAAAAGATATTCAATGCAAATTAAAAATGTATTTTGTACTTTTCACTTGGACAAAATCATTTTATATTAGCCGTAAAAACAAAAATCAGTAATTTCATAAATGAGTGTAATAGTTTATCTT
This sequence comes from Argiope argentata, assembly GCA_026289955.1. Lineage (NCBI taxonomy): Eukaryota > Metazoa > Arthropoda > Arachnida > Araneae > Araneidae > Argiope > Argiope argentata. The sequence goes on along the minus strand of JAOUZG010000937.1, from coordinate 11,703 downwards.
TAATTTAATGTACTTGTTTAACTGTTTGCCACGTTAGAGTAATAGTATAAGAAAATTCGGTACATTTCCGTTAGCCGGGCGCAAGCAAAAAATCGCTCAAGAAATTTGGCAGAATTCTACATTATTTGGCGATTTTTCACTTGCACCCAGCTAACGAAAAAGTACCGAAAATTCATAGATAATGCATGGATGCATGCCATTGCATTTATTTATTTGCTCCTACTTCATTTGGTATTTCATTAAAAACTTTAAAGTTTTAATAAAATTCAAGCGTAATATACTTCAAAGGGAAAGTAAATTTATAAATTTTGAAAGAACTATTCAGTTAATTAAAGATAACACAGAAAACAAAATTAAACATAAGACAAATTGAAAAAAAACTTAATGTAAGTATTGAAAATTTGGTTGCTTCATAATTTGTTTTCAAAATAAGACTAATGAAGAGGTAACAGCAAAAAAAGCGATTTGTAAAGCAAATTTATTTTTAAAAAAACACCTAATTCCTTTTAATCTGTCATAGCAAATGGAGAATATATTACAATCTCTACTTCATTTCTTTCAATTCATTGTTTTGTGGAATACAAATTCGATAACAATACTATATTGTCTTTCTTATTTCAGAACATTAGCATTGAAAACGAATGTAAATGTCAGTAGGTACATTTTAATCATTGTTACAATGCTTTTCATTCGGCACGTTTTGTATACCCAACAATTAATACAATGGAACAAATTCGTTACTTACCTCTCTGAAACCTCACGATAATGAAAGAGAATTAAAGTAAATCCTTTGAATTAATTGCTATACTTTGTATTTAAATACTAAATGAAGCAAAATAACACGGCATAAAACAGCTAAATACTCATATTCAAACACTAAAGAAGATAAAACAGAAGTAACGAAACTGCTGCCATTTTGCAGAACAAAATAAAAGATTTCGCAAACCTTTTTTCGCCAGCGTAACTTTTTCACACAGCACTGGGAACTGAAGGCGTTCAATGCCGATAGTTGAGCAACAGGCAAAATATAATATTTGTTCTCAAAAGGCATGTTTGAACAATGGATGCGATCATCTATTTGTTAGCAGTTCCTTCCGGTGTTAGAGAAAGGCCGGATTTAGCCCTATTCTGTCGACATATCATTCCCATTCGTTACTGGGCTCGTTTTTTCACCCTCTCTTCACGGGTGGAAGCAGTCAAAATCGGCATGGGACAGCGCTGCCTGACTGAACTGCTGGGTCCACCTCATTGTTTTCGAACCAGAATGAAAAAACAAGCGTGCAATGTGAAAAAAATGTGATCTTTCGGACAGGCAAGCTTCAATGTTAATAAGAAAGCTAATTCCAAACATTCGATCATACCTAGAAAGAGAATGTGATCACTTCGTTGCAGAAGAACTAACGATACTTACGTATTAGAACGTCTTCGCCAACGGTTTAGTATTTCATTGGCGACGGATTTAAATTTGGCGATAAAGATCAACGGATTATAGTCCTACCGTCAGGAGAAAAACCCTAGTAACCCTAAAAGTAGGAATCCTTCGCCCTGCAGACGAGAAATTCTATTACATTTTGGTGGTGACAGAAAGGGTTGTATTTTATTTGGCGCCAAAAGAACAGATTTGAAGAGCCATTATCGTTAGAAAAATCGTCATTAGAAGCCTGATTTTCCTTTGTACTTCGGTCCATGCCTGACGCTCATATTTTGTGATTTTTCTCATCAACTCTATTTCATGTTTTACTCCGTCAATCATTGATCCTAGTTGTGAAGGAGAACCTGCCATTTGTTTTAATTGCATTGTAGATTTGTTTTATACAATAATTACATTTAAAAGTGGGAAGAATTTGCATTCTCACGCCCGATCTATAGTTCAGAATGTTACAGAATTTTTTGAACAGGAATCAAGTCCTATCTCTTTAAAAATGCATATTTCAAACGTAATTGGACCAAATTTTATTCCTGGATTGCCATATTTGGCGGTTTAGCAACTCATTGGCGAGGACTTAAAATTTGGAGATGAAGTTGGATGGTCTAATACGTAAGTACCGAGCTAACTGGTCATATGGATAGCTAGCTCTCTGGGGTCAACTTTCTTGTACTTTCAACTTCTTTCATTTAGAGTCTATGTAATGACAAGAGAATCGGGGATAATTATGCATTTTAGTCCTCCACCCATCTCTCTGAGATTCAATCGCCAAGCAATCGAGATATATTGCCAAGATGTATAATCAAACTTAGCAAGTTTGGCTAATTCTAAGGTCACCATGTAAGCCTATGAATATGTAAGCCTTTGAATCGAGCATGAGCTTGGAATCTCTTAAAAATAAAATCGAATTTCAAACAGTTAGCCAAAATAATTATGCAACAATATTCAGTTACAGAACGTGATAATTAGTCAGAAGGAGTGCATTCTATAATTTTCTCGGGTTCGACAGGAGAGAGCATCACCCTCGTTTTCGCCAAGGATATTTAGCGCCAAATATGGGAGCTCGATGTTGTCGTTGGAAAATATTTTCCTCCGGGAGATAAGACAAAAGAGCGCGAGGAGTTCGCGCGTTTGAAAAGTGCGCCAAGGGGGTGATGTTCTCTACGGATCAACCTTTTCTCATATTTTCTTACAACATTGAGTTCCTTCAAAACGACGAAATAATCGAGAATGCAGTTCGAACCTCTTCCCATTGACTGGCTGAGTTCAAAACTTATCACATATGTAATTTTAATGTAAAAATAATAAACTACTGTTAGTAAATGCTTTATTTATTATTACCCATCTAGTTAAGCGTGTTCTTGAATTTTCGAGTGAACATTATGTTAACTGTTACTCAATTAGTGGAAGGATTAAAGAAGTTCGATTAAAAATTATAATGAGACCTATAACTTAATCATGTATTGAATGATTTCTTCTTTTTATTTATTTATTTTCATTAATTTTTTTTTATTTTGTACATTTATTCTTTTTTAATCTTTTATTCAATTTTTATTCTTTTATTATTCTTTTTTATTCGTTAGTTTTCTATTTCGTAGTTTAGACTTTATTTATTTTGTATTCTTTTATCTTTTTATTTGTATTATTCTTTCTATTTATCATTTTGTACATTCTTTTTTCTATTTCTTTGATTCTTATTCGTCTCTTTTATTTTATTTTTAAAGTTAAACAGATTGATATAATTCTAAAAAAAATTCTTTCGAGTTCTTAGAGGTCTAGAAGATATTCATTAAATTTTAGAGCTCAAATTTTATAATAATTCTTATTAATATATAAGGAATAATTCTTTCTTGATATATCAGGAAGCTAAGATATTTTTTATATATGCTTATTGAACTTGAATAGAAAGTAAATAACAGTTGGTAAATGCTAGTTTTTGTACATTTCCTGATAATATATATAACAAGAAAGAAACTATTTAAAAATCATGAAAGAAAGGTGTTTTGATCATTCTTATTTTAAGTTAGAGAGAAATGTTCGAAAATTATCTCAAAGAATTTGAAAAAGGTAACAGAATTAAAATGTCAGATACAGGAATTTCAGCTCAATAAATATCATCAGTAGGATAAAACAATTTTTTAAGAATGATAATGAGTCTTCGATACTGCATTCATTTTTTCAACAAGTATTATAATTCAATGTTATAGCGAATACGTGTGACTCCTCTAAAAACGCACAAAATATTCAACAAAAAAAATTCTACAGGAAAATTTAAAATTCAGGATTAAAGTTTCACTGATTCATTATTATTACAAAATGCTGTGAGCTAAATTTCATAGCTTCAAATATAAGTGATTATTTCTGAATACAGTAAATGCATATATCAGTACTTTCTTTTGTAAGTAAGGATTTCAATAGCATATTCTGTTATGATTTGGTTGTATTGAAAATTAATACAAAAAAATATGGTTTAGCGGTAAAGTCTCAATTTTATATCTGATTACCGTTATGGGCTAAAAATATTAATAAAAGTAAAGTTGAGTATGAAGAATTAATACAATATATCTTTTTTTAAAAAAAAATGCAAACATATAATGTGCACAAGCAGACCAACATTTTAAGAGTATTAAAATAAAGTTACCTTTCAATCTGCAATTCAATGCCAGATGGAGATTCCCTGATGACCCTCTGGGCATCGGCATGGGTCATCTCTGCTGTAGGCTGTCCATTCACTGACAAGACACGGTCACCCTCTTTTAGTCCTTGCTCACGGCCTTTCGAATTAACCTGCAAAAAAATGTTAATTTAGCAATCGATAAAATCATAACACTCATTGAAAATTTGAATAAAACCTATTTTATTACATAAAGCAAATAAAAATTCAATATTAGGTCCAAGGGACATTAAATATTAAAATACAAACAAAATTCAAAATAAATTTCAAATTATTCTTTAACACGCTCTTTTCTCTTTACAGTTAATATACTATTAAAATAAATAACTCTCGGCAAGCTGGGAGGCAAAGGTAGATTTCCTTTACATCTGAGTTAGCATCTGGCAATATAAATTATTGATTTTAGATAGAATCAAAGCGTGAGTTGGAGTTGGATTTTGATGGCGCAAAAGCAAGACATGGCTATGCAGCCCCAAATGTATGTATGTATACGTTTATATATTCATACAGCCCCAAATGTATGTATGAATATATAAAACGTATGGAAATGAAAAAATTACATTGAAAAAAAGTTCTAAAGTGCACTTAATTCGTTTTAAAAAATAGTTTTAAGGTAGCACTTAATTCGTTTTAAAAAATAGTTTTAAGATAGCACTTAATTCGTTTTAAAAAATAGTTTTAAGATAGCACTTCATTCGTTTTAAAAAATAGTTTTAAGATAGAACTTAATTCGTTTTCAAAAATAGTTTTAAGATAGCACTTAATTCGTTTTAAAAAATAGTTTTAAGTATTTAAAAGCAAATGGCAAACAATTATACTAATCATATATAATGTAAAATGTTAATCGATCACCAAAAAAGGAACAAATTAGATTAAGGATTTTCACACACTAGATATCAGGGCGCGAAAATCTCTTTCCCAGATCCTAACTACTAAAATATTGCAGTTGTCGAAAACAATTTAAATACAAAAATATTTCCTCTTGATGAGGTGCTAATTTGGTTGATTTGGTAATGAGGTGCTAATTTGGTATTCGCTATACTATTGTATTATAATATTTGTTGAAAAAATGAATGCAGTATCGAAGATTCACTATCATTCTAAAAATATTGCTTTATCCTTCTGACGATATTTACTGAACTGAAATTCCTGTATCTGACATTTTAATTCAGTTACCTTTTTCAAATTTTTTGAGATCATTTTTCGAAACTTTCTCTCTAACTTAAAATAAGAATGATCAAAATACCTTTCTTCCATGATTTTTAAATAATTGCTTTCTTGATATATACATTATCATGAAACGTACCAAAACTAGCATTTACTAACAGTTGTTTACTTCCACGTTTCCATTCAAGTTCAATAAGCATATATAAAAAAACATCTTAGCTTTCTGATATATCAAGAAAGAATTATTCCTTATATATTAGAAAGAATTATTATAAATTTGAGCTCTAAAATTTAACAAATATCTTCTAGATCTCTAAGAATTCGAAAGAAATTTTTTAAAGAATTATATCAATTGATTTAGGCTTCCTACTTTCAATATGAAGACAGTTACTGTGAAATGAAAATTTCACCTCCACTTCCTCGTCCCCCCCCCCCAACACACACACCAAAACCATTCCCTTTGAGCTAGATGACCCATTTACGGGCTCGTCCGAGATTTTTACATTTCTTATAGCCTATTCCAAGCCAGTTAAAATACAAACAAAATTATTATCCTGTTCACAAGATAACAAGAGCAAAGCTATGTATATATATAGTATAAAATAAAAAATTAAATAAAGTAAGCCGGACGCCGACAGCTTCATGAAACTAATTTAACGACTTTTTCTACTCTTAAGATTTTTTATAATACACTTAATAGAGTTTTTTAATATCTTTCAAGTTAAATATTATTGTTCCCAAAATTTATAGTCGTTTTTCTGCTGAATAAAAGTCTGTCAATCTCACCATCGCCATTGGCCTTCTTAATATGTCTGCGTCTGAATTGTCTTCTTCTATTGCATCGATTTTCCCACACATTTCTGGGAATTCATCGATTTCCAATTCTTTGTAGTGCGCGTCTAACTGCTCCATGGTATTGTTATAAACTTCTTAATATACTTGCGTGGAAGGATTAACAATTTTTTCAATCACATAAGATATTTGATCAGTTTTTTTTATTGCTCCCGGAAAATTTTTGAAAAAGAATGTGAATATATATATATATATTTCTGAATATTGAAAGTAAATAATATTCTTAAATAAGAAATATCCGAAATAAAAGAGGAAATTTAGATATTACTGAATTGTATTCTGTATGTGCAGTATTTTGTTGTTACTTATGGCACTTGCCTATGGGCTAGCCCCCCGCTGATACAGCACCAGATTTAAGCCGAAAGGAGCGTCTCTTGTTTTGTGAAGTAGCACCAACGAGGGTCGAGAGTACGACTTAGCTACACGCTCACCCCATTTACTTGCATAGCCCCTTTTTACAGGGGAGCACAGTCACACATCTTACAGAAGAAAAACCTTGCCCAAACCGGGACTCGAACCCAGGACTCCCAGAACACGAGGAAGACGCGCTACCTCGGTGCCAGAAAGTGGGTGTCTTGTATGTAAATTTAGATATGACTGCATTGTATACCATATTGTACATATCGCTATATAACACTATAAATCGCTACAAATATTACAAGTCGAACTGTATACTTAGCTTTTTCGTATATGTCGTTGCAGTTCGCTTATCCTTAATTTATTAGTTCCAAAATATTATATAAATCTATTGTTTGGATGTATTTACCATTTACCACATTTTATATACAGCTAGTTAGCTGTTCCTGTTAACATGATAGACACGAAAAGATGATCTGTAGAAGTGGATTAATTCGAAAGTGGATCTGGACATAAGCATAAATTAAGAAATATCATAAAATCTTATGCCAAAGTATGTCTATTTTACAATTTTTAGTTATGATACTTACATAAGCATGATGTTAAGAAAGCAGTTAAAGAAACTCATCTTAAATTGATTTTGTCTTAATTGTAATAAAGATTTATGTTGTTACTTATGGCGCTTTACAAGCCCACTGACAGATCTGTCAGCGATTTAAGCCGAGAGAGCGTCTCTTGTTTTTTCAATAGCGCCAACTAGGGTCAAAAGTACGACTTAACTACTTCATGCGTCCCATTCTATTGCATAACCCCTTTTAACAGGGGGGGAGTATATTTACATATATCCAGATGGAACACAGAAGAATAACCTTAAGCGAAAGAGGGATGCCCTGATCAAGGGTAAGACGCGCTACACCTATACCAGGACACCAGCATAAGAATTTATAATTTCAGTGAACAGACTACATGTCGAACTTCATTCATTGTTGTTGTCACTAATGGCACTTGCCATGGACAAATCAGCAGATGCATCAGGCGGATTTAAGCAGAAACAAGCATCTCTTGTTTCAAATAGCGCCAACTAAAGCCAAGAGTACAACTTTAGCTACACACTCATTACATTCGCCTGCACAGCCCCTTTTTTATTGGGGGGGGCACATTCACATATCTCAGAGATAGAACAACAATGCCCGAACCGGGACTTGAACCCGAGATCACGAGGAAGACGTGCTACCTCTGTGCTAGGATGCCGGTAAATTCATTCGTTTTTAAATTATTGCGTCCCCATTAAACATTTTTTTCAAAAATGATATTTTCTTCTTTAGTACTTAGGGAGGTGTAATATGTGGAATTTCAACAAAATCTGAAAGTGAAATACTTGGAATTTCTTTTCTTGGAATTTTCTAGTATACTGTTTACATAAAATTATTGTCCTTCTTTTTCCAATAACTTTTGGTCCTTGGTCAAGTCCGTGAATGTTATGAGTACTAGAGATTTTGTCTTTAGAAACCCACATATGAGAAGCCGGCTTTCTGGCACAGAGGTAGTGTGATGTGTCTTCCTCGTGTACAGAAAGTCCCGGGTTCGAGTCCCGGTTTGGAGATGGTTGTTCTTTTGTGTGCTATCTGCGAGATGTGTGAATGTACCCCCATGTAAAAAGGGGCTGTGCAAGTAAATATGGTGAGTCTGTAGCTAAGGCGTACTCTTGGTCCTAGTTAGCGCTACTTCAAAAAACAAAAGACGCTTCTTTCGGCTTAAATCTGCTGCTATATCAGCGTGAGGTTTGTCGGCTTGTCCATAGGCAAGTGCCATAAATAACAACAACATATGAGAATGTTGTACTGAAACCGTAGTGAAGAAAATCGAATATGCATTTTAAACACTTTTCCATAGACCGATTAAAAGCAGTGGACATGACTATAATTTCAATAACAATTTCACACACAAAATTTCATTATCCAAGTCGTTGCTTTTTTTTAATTATCTTATCTACATGTATTAGAATGTATGGTTAAACGATTAATGACTTTGGTTACACATTTTTGATACTATGGTTCCAAATTTGATATGGTTATACCTTTTATCCCTTCTCGTTCAATAACTTTTGGATCTTGGATGAGTCCGAAACATTACGAAGGCAAAAAGGTTTTATTTTTAGAAACTCCTATATGCATATTTTGTACTTCAATCATAGTAAACAAAATCAGATAAGCATTTTAAACGCCATTTTGTTAGTTGGTTAAAATTATTAGACACATACTTCAATTTCAGTAAGTAAACACACGCCAAATTTCATTTATTAAAGTCGTTGCCTCTTTAAGTTATCGCATTTACACGATTACACGGTCCTCCCCTTTATGAATTTGGCTCCAAATTCGACATGGTTCCACATTTAGAAGCTATACTTTGTTCCAGATTTTATCAATTCATGTCTTTTCTTTGTTTTAACTACAGTGTTCATTTGCAATCAAACATACAAGTTTCATGTGATTTTTTGTTTGTTTAAGATTTGACAAAAATGTTCAAATTTGAAGTAAAGTGACACACTAGATTTCATTCATCTAGCTCAAAGTATTTAGCTATTTTTTTGTACGAAGGGACATAATTACAAAAGTCTGCTTTTTATACAGGATGAACGGAAACGCGGTAATTTGTCTAAGCCACGAAATTCACTTTTTTTGTTTATACCATTTTTTTTGTTGTATATTTCGATTGAAATAAAACAAAATATGCAAGTCCGGAATTACCTGGTTGATGAAGCGTTGGAATCATATACCTTAGGTTGCGAGTTCGAACCTCGCCGGCAGAAGATTCCTCGAGTGTGTGGTGGCTGGCGCTCGTTAAACTTGTCGTGATTACTAAGTAATTCATGTCGAGAGTAATACCACTGGGGGTACTGGGTCAGAGGTGATCGTTCTCTGTTCCAGATCTAAATTACGATCTGTGGATGAATGTATGAAAATGCATGAATGAAGCCCACCCCATAAAAAGGGCTGTAACGTGTGTATAAAAAAATAATAGCTACGTCGTCTACCGATAAAAGCTACGTCGTACTCTTGACCCTAGTCGGCGTTACTGAAAAGCGAGGAACGCTAAATCGGTTTAAATCGCTGACGGTCAACTGGCTTGAAAAAGTGCTATAAACAACAACAAAATATTCAGTTCTCATATTATTTAAAATTTCCAGTATTCTTCAAGACAAGCACAATAATGCTTCAATGGTTAAAATCAGGAATTTAAACATAAAAGAACACACACATACAACCCTAGCCCATTCAAAACAAATCATGGGTAATTAAATTAATATTATTCGGCTCTCATCAAAAAAAAGATTCGGAACAAAGCAGAAACTCACATCTCAGCCCCACATCGCGTGCATTGAGGTGCAGTTTTATCATCAAGCGGTATCTTCATTAACATTGATTACTGCGGACCGACAAAAACGAATGAAAAGATGAAGATCAACAGGCCAAGGTCAAAAACACGCAAAAGTTAATTATAGAGAACTGAAGGAGTATAAAGGAAGAAAAAATAATTAATATCTTCCTTAATTCTTGTAGAAGTAGGTCGCGTTGGAGAAGGATGATGTCGAACATCAACTAAGATGCTTTCGGAAGATCCGATTAGAGTATGAATGAAATGGAGTATTTACACAGACAGTTGGAACAATAGTGGATGCAATTGCTGGGCTTATGAATGGGATATTTTTTATGTACGTAATATAGATACAGAGCCAACTGGCCGGGAAAACACTCAGTGTCACACACAATAATACAGTGATGATTGATAGTTTAACATCTGGATGAGTTGCTTATTATTTACGTAAGCGTTATTGTTAGAAATTTTCTGTGCTTCTTTCAAGTAAATTATTTCTTTTACAGATTCACTTTGATTGTAAGGTGTGTGTGTGTGTGTGTGTGTGCGTGTGCGTGTGTGTGCGTGCGTGCGTGCGTGCGTGTGCGTGTGTGTGTGTGTGCGCGTGTGCGTGTGTGTGTGCGTGCGTGCGTGCGTGTGCGTGTGTGTGTGTGTGTGTGTAGCATCCCATAACAGCTATCTCAGGAAAATAGTATTTTTATTATCTTAAGACTCTAAAAGAATCTTTCTAATGATATAAATTTTATTTCCTACAATTTTTCTCTTAATTTTAATTTTTTAATTCAATTTAATACACTTATCTGTAACGATGTTTTAAAATGGCATGATAGAACTGAAATTCATTCACCAAAACATTCAATCGCATTCTTTTGCCAATCATTAACTTCTAGGAAGGATTTTCATTCAAGCATTTATTATGTATCGTATACATTTTTCTAATTCTCAGTTAATTCAAATCAATTGCTCATACAAAAAGATCAAATTTTTTAAGAAAATAGCAATTTATATTAATAATTTAACATTAAAGGAAGTCAAAATTGGAAAAAAATAAAGGAAGAAAAAATTGAAAACCGAAGGCGGCTAATATAAAAAAAATTATCCTTAGAAAGAAATCTAATCTTAAATCTAATAATATTTTGATAATTTAAGTCCTTCATTTTTTTTGTCTACAAATTCTACATATTAAATTTCAAATGATGGAATAATATCTTAATTTTAGCAGCTACAGTCTATCAATTAATTATTAATTAATTAGTAATAATATCAATTAATTAGAATTATCAATTATTATCAATTAATTAGTATTCATCTTAGTACACTCTCACTTATGCCAAGATTGGTAACTGATACTGGTACGAATATAATTTTAAATTGGAATTTCTTTTTTTCTCAAAAGATGATGACGAAATGATAATGGCCTCGATTTTGTGGGTGATTGCAGGGTAATTTGAAATGAATAATGAAGGGATTCTTCAGTGGTTTGTACATCATTACATATTGAAAAGGGTAGTTAGTTGTTGTTCTCGTGTTCCGCTTTACAACGGAAGGAGGGATGCAGTGGCTTTTGAGAATATAACGCCTGGGCACCCGAAGGCAGAAATCTGACTTTTAACTCACACACGCCACAACCCCTTTTTACGGGACGGACTTCATTCATGTATTTCACTCATTCATCCACAGATCGTAACTTAAGTCTGAAATAAAGATCACCCCTGGCCCAGTATCCCCCCCCCCAGTGTATCAATAATCAATAATTCAATAACATAATATATCAATAACATCTCACAAATGTAAAACTTATTTGATCAGTTACTTGAAAAGGGTTCCATAATATGCATCGTCTAGAGCCACA
>JAOUZG010000877.1:117074-186489 GCA_026289955.1 Argiope argentata | reverse complement strand
GACTGGAAAATTTGAGTCTTATGACAACATTTTTAAGGAATGGGAACAAAAGGGGATCATAGAACTAGTATCAGTTAACGAAAAAGAAAATGAAATGACATGCAGGTACCTCCCTCACAGAGCTGATTTTAAGGAATCTAGTTTAGCCACTAAAATACGGCCCGTGTTCGATGCTTCATCCAAAGATGAAAATGCCGTTTCCTTGAATCAATGTTTAGCTACAGGTCCGAATTATTTTGAAATGATTCCTAATATTTTAAATAGATTTCGCAAAAACAAAATTGGCGTGATTTCTGACATACGCTTATTTGAAGAAATGCTTTGCTTATCTCCTTCCGACAGAAATTTTCTTCGCTTTCTTTGGTGGGAAGACTTTGAAAAACACAAAATTAAAATCTACAGGCATTGTAGAGTGGTATTTGGCCTTTCATCAAGTCCATTTTTGCTTATGGCAACTATTTATCACCACCTAGATAAAATGAAAGAAAATGGGAATGATATCGCTCTAAAATTGAAAGATGCATTTTACGTTGACAACGTAGTGACAAGTGTCCAAAACAATCTCGAGTCAGAACAATTTTCAAAGACGGCTTGTCAAGTAATGTCCCAAGCTGGTTTTGAGCTTACGGGATGGGTTTTTTCTTCTCAAAGTGAAAATCGGGATTTAAATGACTGTAGATATTCTCCTGTACTTGGTCTTTTATGGTATCCCGATTCAGATACAATTGCGTGTGATGTTAACTGCATCACAACTGAAATTAATGATAAATGTACAAAAAGGCAACTTTTGTCGATTTCGCAAAAAAATTTCGAACCAATCGGTTTTACCGCACCCGTAACACTCATTCCAAAGCTTCTAATGCAAAAAGCGTGGAAAAACGATAAGCTGCGATGGGATCATAAACTTCCCTCTGAAATTGTAGAGGAATTTAAAATTTGGCTTTCTAACTTGGGTTTTTTGAAATTTATTCAAATTCTGCGTTATTTCGGGGGATTAATTGATGATTCAACTACTACCATTCACATGTTTAGCGATGCTGGTGGGAGAGCATTTGCGGCGTGCGTGTTTTTGCGTAACGAATGTGAAGAAGTTATAATTAGATTAGTCCAGGCAAAATCACGTGTCGCTCCTCTAAGAAAGGATCCCATCACTAAAATCAAAACTGAAATGTCTACACCAAAACTCGAGCTCCTTGCTGCTTTAATTGGTACTCGTTTGGTCCAGACAGTCAAAACTTCCTTGAACATCTCTGGTATCCCTTCTACTGGACTGACTCTAAATTGGTTCTAAGTTGGATAAAGAATATCGGAACATGGAAAACCTTTGTGAACAATCGAATAAAGGAAATTCATTCGAGTTCTTCACAAGATGATTGGTATTACGTACCATCTCAAATGAATGCAGCAGACATTGCGTCTCGTGGATGCAACGCCCAAACTCTCTTTTGCCTTCGTTGGTGGGAGGGTCCCAAATGGTTAGAAAATCGAGACTCTTGGCCAAAAACTGAGAACTGTGATTTTTCCGATGCATTGGAACTGGCAACCACTGAGTTAAAACCTACTGTTATGTCAAGTATCTCCTTAAATAACTCCGCATCCAATTTCTTTGATTGGACTAATAGAGTTTCAAAATTTTCTACAATTGTTAAAATTCTGGCTTATGTAAAACGTTTTATTTCTAATGCTAAATCTTTGATAAATGATCGTGGTGAAACCATCTTAAAGGGGAACTTAGCAAACGAAGAGATAGCCCAATCTGAGCTTGAAACATTCATTTATATATACAAAGAGAGACATTCGGAAAAAACCGCAAATTAATTCCTCCTAACTTTGTCATATACCAGGACTCTAATGGTATTCTTAGAGTAGAGACAAAATTAATCTTCACAGGTGATGATGACTTTTTTAGGCGTCCTATCCTGCTGCAAGACAAGCATGAGCTTGTTTCCAAACTCATAGAGGAAACTCATCGAACCTTCAATCGCGTAGGTGTACAAACTCTAGTCACAATCCTTCGTGAGAGATACTGGATCTTGCGATCTAGGAAAACTGTTCGTTCAGTTGTATCCAAATGCATAATTTGCCAAAGATTTAAGTTCAAACCTGCTACTACAATGTTTGCTCCTCTTCCTGAAGAACGTGTACGAATGTCAGCCGTCTTCGAAACAACTGGAGTAGACCTAGCAGGTCCCTTGGTTCTTCGAAATCGTGATAAAGTTTGGATTGCTATCTTCACGTGTGCAGTGTACCGTGCGGTGCATTTCGAGCTTTTCTCGGACATTTCCAAACAAAGTTTTCTTCTTGCTTTGAGACGATTCATCTCGCGTCGAGGGCGAGTGAAAACAATCTACTGATAATGGAACCAATTTCATTGGTGCAAACAACGAGTTCAAAAATATCGATTGGAGTAAAATTGTGTCTCATTCAGATTTGAAAAAGATCTCCTGGCATTTTAATCCACCTACTGCCGCTTGGTGGGAGAGAGTGGTAAGAATGTTGAAGGAATTGTTGAGACGGAATTAGGGAAAAGCAAGTCTTGGCTACGAAGAACTGTATACTGTTGTGTGTGAATGTGAAGCCATCCTCAACAGCAGACCTCTTACTTACCTCTCCGAAGAGCCATCAGATCTTGTGCCACTAACACCTTCTCTCTTTTTACAGGATCAGACTGAATTCAGAGTCGAGGATCATGAACAGAATGTGCTGAACTTACGCAAACGTGCGAAACACCTCCAGTCCGTTAAACAAAAGCTTAAGACGCGTTTTCAAAAGGAATATATTTCTCTCCTTAAACATTCCAGGCACGTCCATCAAACCCCACTTGAGGTGGGAGATATGGTATTAATCAGCTCTGATGGTAAGAATCGTGTTCATTGGCCTTTAGCTAAAATCATTGAAATCTATAAAGGACGTGATGGTGTTTCCCGAGTTGCAAGGGTCAAAACTGAAAATGGTGAGGTGGTTCGACCATTTCAAAGATTGTTTCGTTTGGAAACATCAAATATTCTAAGTAAAACTTTGAGAACTGCCAAGCCTGTTAAATTGTAATATCAATTTTGTATTGGTCTTCATTAATACTTTTTTTCCTTAGCGCGTATTTAGATGCTTTATGAATTTGTAACAAGCTAATTTCATTTGAATTTTTAATGTTCAATTTTTAACTTGAAATTTTTGCTAGATTAAAATTTTATCCTTTTGCGGTTGGAGGATGTTGCATCTTCTTCCTTCCATTTTAGCTAATTAACATTTTTTCCTATAGATGGCGCTGTGTTAGGTCATGTGATTCCATTTCTTCATACTGTACTTCTAACTTTTTTTCTCTAGTCATGTTGTTGCTGTTGAATAAAACACTTTAAAGAAACTAGAGGCTCGCACTGACTTATTATGTCAAACTAATAGCCATATTTTATCTCGTGCTACAACAAAAAGTATCGTTTAAAATATAATTGCATTTTCAGAACCGGCTAATACTACGATGTTTGTAGTGTTTTTGGAATAGATTCTATTTCAACCTCAAAACTTTGAACAGATTAGTGACACGGTGGACAGAATGACATGGCAGTTTCCTACGATTTTTGCCGATCCCGTGTTCGAATCTTGAAGAAAATGAATATATTTAGATTTTTTTTTACTTTTTTTATTGCCATTTTCATTTATTTTTTCTCATGCTATCTGTACAATTTCTATAAATTCACCCTCATTTCATATTTCAGGAAATAAAATATACTTAGAATATTTTATTTCCTGAAATATATCAAATGTCTTATTTTATTCCTCATTACTCTTAAAGGCTGTTTTTCTATATTCCAAACTTAAAATTATATATATATTCAATCAATTTGTTTTAAAAACAAGTCACAGATAAAACAAAGAAGTCGTGCATTTATTTTAATGGAATGAATGCATTATTCTGAAACGACGCATGATTTTCAAGCATTTAATATTCATTAAAATAAGAACTGGAAAAAAATTCACCTAAGATATCAAAAAATTTCTCATTGGCCTTTTCCTTTAAATTTTAGAATGCAAAAATCGCTGAAGGCTCTTCATTAGGCAATTGGATCACAAATTATAAAATTCGAGATGCAATTTCTTTTTGGGAACACGATTTTCACCCTCTAAGGGTTACACACGTATTTCGACGTAGCCGCAAGACGTCATGGCAAGCGCGCTGCACGTATTTTAACGTAGGCTAAGAAACGACGCTCTTTCGTTATGCATGGATAATAACGTAGGAAGATGTCGGTTCTCCAAGTGTTGGCGTCGCATTTTAACGTCTTTCTTTCCCCCAACAAGTTTGGACATCTTGATGGATCGGAGGGGAGTAAACACGATAGATGTTTTACTACCATTTAAGAATGTCAAAGGAACTGAGGGCTCGAAGAGCTCTTTAGGGCAAAGGGCGTTTTGAATGGTGACGGCGTAAGAGAGGAACAAGATCCCGTTGAATAAAAAAGAAACAAATTTTTTTCTCAAATTGTGTGTCCCATAAGCGTCTGTGTGTACTTAGATTTAATTTGTATTTAGTTTCAATAGTATTTCTTGGATAAAGCTTATTTGAACGAAATTTTGTTTTAAAGTTTCATTGAATTTTTATTCAGAATGCGGTTTTATGCTCTCTTGTGATTAAACATCGCACTGAAGCATTAGAAACTCAGAAGGAATATATTTGAAAAATCGCTATCAATATATAATTAATAAATTAAATATGTTTCGCATTTATATTTAAACTATTTTTTAAATTCAAATTTATGCTTTTTACTCTAATCTCTTCCTCGAATTAATTTTCTTCGCTCAAAGTAAACAGATGTAATTGAATTTTGAGTTTTAAAGTAGCCTAAATTTTGAAGAATATAATAAAGTATACTGTTACATTGTTTGCTTTTCAGATTGATATAGTGTAAAAGCATGTAATTATGTGTTCTATCCTTTATACTGCGACTACTTTTTAAAGTTCTATAATGAACGGAATGAAAAAATCTTTCAAATTCATAAAAAAAAACAATAAAAACATTATTTTTTATATCTGGAAGTTATTAATATTAGTTAAGTTATTAATGTTTAGATATTTATTAATATTAGTTTAACTTTTAATATTTAGTTATTAGTATTTATACCTTAATGTAGATGAAAGAAATAGCAAAATAAATTAAAATAAATCTTTGAAAATTTTTAACTGATAGCATTTTAAAAGTTTTGACTCTGTAAACTATCTTAACATATTTTTTTAATAATTTATCAAAGAAGATACTTTTCTAGAATAAAACGGTAGATATATAAAATTTTTATAAAACTCAAAAAATTCTGCATTTATTTTACAATTTTTAAACGATTTTTTCTTTGTTATGCTAAAGAGACTTCTTCATTAGAGGCTAAAATCTGAATTGATAAATAGCATAGCTTTTGAAAAATCTTGTGCAAAATGCAGCACGACTTTTAATGGCATGATTTTAAGAACCTACTAATGGAAAATAATGCAAATAAAGGCTTCAATGCTGCGTGAACTATAAACTATTGATGAATATGGAAACGTTTTAGAGTTCATAGCTATGGCTTGAAATCATAAACTGTTATTTACTAAGATCGAATAAATGAATTTGCATTACTTTACTCAAATTTTGGCAGGTGTTTCTTATGGAAGAAAACTTCATAAACTGCACACTTTGGTGTGGAACGATATTAAAAGTTGTCGGACCCAAACTTGAAAGCAATTTTTATGAAGATTTTATTTTTATTATTATTATTAAAAGTAATCTAAGGATTTACAATCATGATAAATATCAATGGTAGTATTAATCTTCATATTTTCTCATATGCTAATGCAGTGTAGCGCTATCCGTATTTTTTAGTATATTTGAATAGAAACAATTATGAATTTAGTATCTTTTATATTGGAGTGAAAATTCGATATTTTTGCAGTAAAGATGTCAAAGCAACGTAACAAACTTCATTGATCTATTTTTTGTATTTGGAAATAATTGCTCAAACACTCACGGAAAGACTGACTCATGGATAATCAATATTTTGACACATTAAAATTTTAATACAAATCTACATTTTGATAATTTTGTGCGACATGTATAATATATCAAGGTGTTTCCGTTTTGGAATATCATGTATACGCATACGCTATTTTTACATACAGATTCAGGCATACAGATTTCCTATCAACTAGTTTCATCTAATATTTGACACAAGATTACATCTAACTTATTTACAATTAATTTAAGAAAATTGTAATATTTTTACTTACGAGAAAGAGAGAAATTAAAAATTTCACAAATTATTTGACTGAAATGATTTCTAGTGAATGCTCTGCCTTTTTAATTCCGGCTATTGAATTCAGAAAAGCTTAAAAACAGGATTAAAATAGATTCAGGGACTTAAAGTGTTTTAAAAAAAGGGATTAAACCATATCCAATATGCTACATTGAACTGAAATTTGAGAAACAAATGTTTGTTTTTAAGTCAATTATATAAATAATTACTTGTTTAGAAAATTTTCCAAATATTTTAACGTTTCTAAAAAACTGAATTTGTTAATGTACGTTATCATGTTTAATATAAAATAGTTATACGTTTTCAGTTCTTATCCTGCTTTCTAAAGTTATTTTAAAAGTTGGTTATTTAATTAAAGGTAATGTTATTTTAAAAGTTAATCATTTAGTCTTCATGCATGTTTCTTAAGTCCAGTGTTTAATTTGGTACTAAGATGAATCAATTACTCAATCAAGTAAATTTTTATTCTTCCTTTGTCTCTTGGAGATCTATTTGATAAACTATGAAAATTAAGTATCAAACGTTGTGGACGGGTACGATTTGCTTTCTTTCAGCATTTTATTTATTTCAATTCCTGCTGTTAGCTCACTCTCCCCCTATATATATCCTCAAATTTTCCATCGTTAATAAAATACTTTTTATTCATCCTATCAAGTACAAGTAACTTTTTTAAAACTTGTAGTGGATGACATTTGATGTTAATACAGTTTTTTTTTTTCAAATATTAATTAATTTTTTACTAATTAATTAAAAACTAACTTTCTCGTCAAAAATTCGACTACATTTCTCCATCGCTAAATAAGTAACGAATTCAGTTTGTTTTTCCCCCACGCCAATGAGATTAGGTTTAACATGTTTTCAGCAGATAATTTTAAACGATTGTGTTTATTTTCGTAATGTTTGATGCAGTTAAAATAAACATTGTAAATTAATCAGTTTTTTCGACTCATTTTGAAGTACTTTCGAATTAAAATAATTGAGAATAACTACATTAAAAATTTCTAATCTGTATTGCACTACCCAACTGGTGCAGTAAAATTCCGCATTTTGAGAAGTCACAATTGGTTTTGAATAATCAATTGCAGTTGAAAATTCAATGTTAGTAGAAATTTTTGATCGATTATTTATAGTAATTGTAATTATGAGGTCGGGATAACCTGGTTGGTACGCGTTAGTTTCGCATCCATTGGGCTGCAAGTTTGAACCTACCAACCGAAGTCTTTCCGTATGTATGTATGTATGTGTGTGTGGTGAACGTTACATTTGTCGTGGTCACAAGTCCTCCATGTCGAGAGTGATGTTACATTGCGTACTGGAGCAGAGGTGATCGTTCTCTGTTCTAGATCTGAATTACGATCTATAGATGAATGAATGCAGTCCGTCCCTTAAAAAGTGTTTTTGACGTGTGTGAGCTAGAAGTCAGACTTCTGGACTCGGGTGCTGAACGGTCCATACTCTCAAAAGTTATCGCACCCCTCCTTCCGTTGTAAAGCGGAACACGAAAATAACAACAATTGTAATAATTTAATAAAAAGTAACTAAAATAGAATTTTAATCGCAAGGAGACACCAGGCCCGGATAACCTGGTTGGTTGGGCGCTGGATTCGCATCTTTTCGGCTGCGAGTTCGAACCCGCCTGTTGAAGATTGTCATTTGTGGTTGTGAGACTGCCATCAACTTCATAAATTAGAAAGGGGGGAAAAAAGGAAACGAATAAACAGCAACGAACAAAATATAATAGTCCAACACCATATGTAGACAGGAAAATGGAAAATTGCCATTATTATAATCATTTAATAAAGAGTAACTAAAATAAAAAAAAATTCCTTTGCTGACCTAAGAACGAATTAATTTTAAAAAATTTTATATTACTTGTTTATGATCTTCTTTCTCTGAGTCTGAGAAACATGAATACCGAATATCTGCAACATGCGAATGACTTTGCATAAAAAACTTTGGAGACAAAACTTTACGAAAACTAGTTCTATAATACGTGAAGTTAATAATTAAGATTATTGAATTTGTGCATTTTAGTAATTGCATTTGTTGTTATTGTTGACTGGCGACGTATTTACTTTTAAAATGTTTTCGTTCTATTACTTATTTTGGATTTTACTGTTGAATTTTATATACATTTATCCTTACTGTGAATAGATAAAAATAAGGCAACAATAGGCTCCGCTCCGAAAATATTTTAAAAAGTATTACTACTACTTTTATCAATATGGTTGTTATATAATTACATAAATTTGATGAAGTGTAATGCGTTTTCCTATATTAAATCCGACATCCTACACAATTGTGCAAAAGATTTCAACTCATTGTTATAACAGAGCATATTTCTTTCATGACCGAAAGTAATTGCTTAAACCGGTTATTGCTTCTAAATAAGGAAGCGCTTACCTATTATGCCAGTTTTCGAGAGTTTTCAAACTATGCTGGCAAATATATGTAAAATTTATACATCACAACGTCACTGAAATAGCATTACCACTATCTCTTCATTAAATTCATTTACTTATATAGATTGGTAATTTTATCATGTCTATGGAGATAATCCACAAAAGTAACCTTTTCTTGTAAGCAAATTTCAAATACGGTTCTAAAACATTGAATTTTCTTAATTAATTTGTGGAACCGTTGGGGATTCCTACCAAACTTAGATGCTTATTCCTTTATTGAATCCATCGGCATGAATAATTGTTAAAAAAATTTCAATGATTGTTATCTCCACTACTAGCGGTCATTAATAAGAGAAAGAAAAGGGTATGTCGCAAAGTTGCATAAGCGAAAATTTGTTTTACAAGTTTAATTTCACATATTTATGACACCAATTACTTTTCAACGGTCGATTTTATAAAAACATGCAATGTAAGGTACAATTGAAACTTTTGTGAATTACCTTGCTTGATAAAACTAGCAAATATAGCAAAAAATCATTAGTGTTTTCTTTTACAGAATGGAAAAAAATTAATTTATGTCCATTGTATTTTTTTAAGAATACTAAACATTATAAACGCACCGAAATTTATGAGGAATAAAATATATATTGCAGTATAATATTTAAAAGGAATCGTTTGTTTGTTCAAGCTGCCTTTTATTATTTTTGAAGGTAGCAATTTCATTGGATGTGTACTCAAAATAATGGGAAAAAATGAAAGAAAAATCGAAAAAAAATGTTGATAAATTTTATAAATTTCACAAACACTTTAAAATCACTAGAATATTCTATAATTTGAAAAATAAATTTTTAATAAGGACATTTAATCTTTATTTACTTTGGTATATTTCACTATGTTTAAACTTTAAAATTTCCTTATTTTGAATCGTTCAAGAGCGGAGATACCATATTTTTTTAAAATAAAAGCAATGATTACAAACAATATTGAGTTTTGATAAAATTGCTACTGGGTATTTAAGAACTCGGATCATAAATACATTAGTAGCTAATTATATTTCTAGAATTATGCTTTTTTTTCAGATATCTAATCAATTTGTTGATTTGTATCTCTTATTATAATAGAATATGATGCCCGTTCTTCTAAAAAATAATTTATGTTATATATTGTTATTTATATGTATCTGATTAACTGAACTATCTGTGTTTAGTTCTAATTCTAGAAAAATGCTACTTTATTGCAACTATTGATTGCTCGGTGCAAAATAATTTATTTGGAAAAATAATAAAAAGATATGAATACAATTTTAATCCTTCATTAATTGCTAATTTTGAAAATATATGTATAATAACACCGAATGTATGATGAAAGTTTCTGTACTTAATATATTCAGCAAAAATTAAGTGAAAACCTATCTGTTTATATTTACACTGTGTAACAGTTTAGAAAGTGCTATCAGCAATCGGGGTTAAAAAGCAACCTATACACTATTCTTAAAAGCCATATGATGTTTGTAGACGTACAAAATAAATGAAAGCAAAAAAATTTGGCATGAATGGGCGGTAATTTGCTGATACCCTAGGCTAGCTGACCTCCCATGAAGAACGGGAGGGGAAAGAAAGAAACCCTTGAACGCTTGCTGTGCATCTCTTCTGCAAAACTGACACGCTTCCATGACAGAAAACTAGTCCCGCTTCCTTCATTTTACAGACGTTTCACTCGTAGAATGGAAACGCCCAGAGGGTTAAAATTACAAATAAATCTATAAAAGTTTTAGCGAAATATTCTGTTTTTGATTTAAAATTTTTAAATATATCCAAATAAATATAGAATGCTATCTTTTAATATTATTCTAAAAAAATGGAAAAATATATTGAGTTGTTAAACCGTTGTGAGACTCGACACTGAGGAAGAGAAAAAGTTTAAAAATTTGTCCGCTCGCGCTGCCAACCACGTCACGTACCACCTGAACGTTGAAGGGGTGGTTGCTTCTTAACACGACAGTAAAATTTAAGATTTTAATATTATGAAATCCTTGATTAAAACCACAATGCTAAGAAAAAGACGGTTTTCTGCGCATGTGCATGAAATTGACACTTAAAATTACAAATAAATCTATAAAAGTTTTAACGAAATATTCTCTTTTGAATTGTAGTTTTTGAGTAACTCTGAATAAATATAAAATTTGATTTTTGAATATTATTCTAAAAAAATGGATAAATATATTGAGCCGTTAAACCGTTGTGAGACTCGAACTGAGAACGAGAAAAAGTTTAAAAATTTGTCCGCTCGCGCTACCAACCACGCCACGTACTCCCAGAACGTTGAAGGGGTGGTTGTTTCTTAACACGACAGTAAAATTTAAGATTTTAATATTATGAAATCCTTGATTAAAACCACAATGCTAAGAAAAAGACGGTTTTCTACGCATGTGCATGAAATTGACACTTAAATTACAAATAAGTTTATAAAAATCTTAACGAAATATTCTCTTTTGATTTAAAATTTTTGAATATATCCGATTAAATATAGAATCTTATCTTAGAATATTATTCTTAAAAAATTGAAATATATATTGGGCAGTTAAACCGCTGTGAGACTAGAACTCAGGACGAGAAAAAGTTTAAAAATTTTCCCCTCGTGATACCAACCACGCCACGTAGAATCTGAACGTGGAAGGGGTGGTAGTTTCTTAACACGACAGTAAAATTTAAGATTTTATTATAATGAAATCCTTGATTAAAACCACAATGCTAAGAAAAAGACAGTTTTCTGTGCATGTGCATGAGCTTGACACTTAAAATTACAAATAAAGGCCCTATCACACGGCGAAATACCGTCAGCACTTTCGTCGTCAGTTGTCGATTTGTGCTCGCAGGCAACCGGTCAAGCAAGATTTCCGTCATCGTCAACTTTTTCTAACCTGCTTGAAAATGTCCACGATAGTGACGGAAATATCGTTTACAAACGAAATTCAACCAATCATGTGAAACTTTGGAAGTGACGTAGCGTGCCAAGAATGGCGTAATTGGCGCTACCACAGAGAAGGATATGATCTTTCTCTGTGGGCGCTACTATACTAAAAAAGGCATGCATTTAATCTTACATATTACTAAATACTAAAAATAGTTTCGGTATCTTTTTCCCATTATGTGGAAACAACTTATACTACCGTATGGGGAATAGTTCTCTAGAAGGATCTTCGAACTTGTGATGGAATTTTTAGAGATCCAACAGGATATTTTTAAGTAAATAAAAAAAATATTAATGCTGATGTGAATTGTTTTCTTTTTGTGAAATATATTTGTCCATATTCAGCCTTTATTTATTCAAATAATAGTATAATCTTTTGATTATAGTAATTCCTTAAATAGTTTGTAAACAGCTTCTATATAATTAAAAAATTTTAACTCCAATGTTAGAGTGAAAAATATAATAGTGATTTTAAATTTTAATACTTAGATGTTCCTTCAATGTTGCAGAAATATAAAACATACTATTTGGTTTTGACAAAAATAGAAAAATGATCATACTTTTATCATTAGCAAAACACTAAATCACCTTTTGTATGATAGACAATAAAATTTAGGCTTCTTTTTCTTTTAAATTTAACAAATTAACAGTTAATTTAGAATGATTTCTGATTATACATTTGCATTGAGAAAGTTGCATAGAATGGCTACACATTTGGAAATAGTCAGACTAAAAAACAAGTGTTTTATTGCTTCTCATTCCTGATGTAATGTGGAGGTTTTTTTATTATTTTTGGCAATTTGAAATTTGACGAAAAACCTGTTTTTTATTATCTATGTAAAGATAAATGAAGTTTTAATACTTTAGCTTTGAAAAAAAAACTAAGGAAAATGCAATAACATATTTTGGAAAATTATTTTTGATTATTATTATTGAATGAAAATTATTTAATGATTCCTATTTTTCACAAATATTGGTAATAAATCCAGAAAGATATTTTTCAAAAAAGCTCTGCAGTTGCAAATAAAATTTAAAAAAAAACATTTAACTCATTTTTTTAAAAGTAATTTTAGAAATGAGTGAGACTAAATAGTGTATTGCCTTAGAATTTACAAATATTTATCAAATGAAGAATCCTATTCGATGAATTGTTTTATAATTTTGAACTGGTGTGGGAAAATAAAAATTATTTAAAGGAATGATAAATACAAATCAAGTCCAATATACATTCTCAAAAATTATTTTTTTTAAATAAAAAGGAGAAAAACATTCAATCAAATTTAAAAGAGTAAAAAATACTTCTTATTCAATGATATGGTGGTAATGCATTTAAATCCTGTTTTTATTTTTAATTAAAATTCCAAAAAAATATGTTCTTAGTGAATTTTTTATGTTCCAGAATCAATTTCTTGCCATATTTCAAATTCCTAACTTTAATTATTTGTACTTCACATCTAGAAATGGTAGTTTTTATTTTTATACTATACACAAAACCTAAAATTTGTCGAGATGGATCCAACA
Organism: Argiope argentata; assembly: GCA_026289955.1. Lineage (NCBI taxonomy): Eukaryota > Metazoa > Arthropoda > Arachnida > Araneae > Araneidae > Argiope > Argiope argentata. Next base: position 173,317 of record JAOUZG010000877.1, on the reverse strand, counting down.
AATATCAGTTTTCATGTAGACAAAAATCATTAGATTTCAAAAGTTATTTAATTTTGTTTTAAATGTATTGGCACTCCTCTTCTGTTTTATTTATGAATTTTTGTTTTATTTTCACTTTTCCAGAAAAATAAGCACTTTTAAGGTACTTAAAATTGATTTTAAAATTTCAGCACTATTTATGATGGTATGCACCTTTTAAGCTTAATTGGATGCACACCCACAAATCATTTTTCTTTTCAATATATTTTTGTTTTAAATTTAATATTGATAAGATGCATTTAAAGGAATTTATAAAATACAAACACAAAAGGAGCATCTTTTTTTCCTTGTCATTATTACTACAAAAAAAAATTACAAAACTGTTACTAAGAAAAATTAAAAAGTTTCCTTATTTTACAGAATTCATTGTTACTAATTTTGATAAATTAGTAACAATTGTCATTATTACTACAAAAACTACTACTAACTTGTCATTATTACAACAAAAATAATTACAAAAATGTTTCTAAGAATAATTAAAATGTTTTATTATTTTACAGAATTCATTGTTATTAATTTTGATAAAAACATTACAATTAGTAGAATGACACGATAAATATTTACAATAAATAACAAAAAGATTGATACTCTTAGAAATGAAAATGACATTCAAAGGAAAAAATGGCTAGAAAAGTATTTTCAAATTCGATAAATGTACCACTTGTCTCATTTTACAATCCTTATTATATTCATTGTATTAAGCATTTAAAAAATTAAATTTGAAGCAGAAGTGATTCAATTTCAATTAATTCGATAATGTGTCAATAGAATTGCAATGGACAAATTTCAAGACAGTTTGAATTTTTAAAAAAATTACAGCTATTATTGTAATGCTTTTGCATTCATTGAAGCCTAATGGGATCACTTAAAAAATTATCCCGGTTTTAATTGCAAATTAAAGCAACGTCTTGACTAGAATCCCACGAATTATGAAATAAGAAAACTGCCGATATTCACTAAGCAGGAGAAACGGATAAAGAGCGATAAATACATTATAACGTGAACCTAAGTTTTTAGGTTTACCAGACAGCAAATCCTTAAGTGACGTCACTTTTGTCATCGCGTGCCGTCGAAAGTGCTGACGGAATTTCGCCGTGTGATAGGGCCTTAAGTTTATAAAAGTTTTAACGAAATATTCTCTTTTGACTTATAGTTTTTGAATAACTCCGAGTAAATATAAAATTGGTTTTTTGAATATTATTCTAAAAAAATGGAAAAATATATTTAACCGTTAAACCGTTGTGAGACTCGAACTGAGGACGAGAAAAATATTTAAATTTTTCCGCTCACGCTACCAACCACGCCACGTACCATCTGCACGTGGAAGGGGTAGGTGTTTCTTAACATGACAGTAAAATTTAAGATTTTTATTATAATGAAATCCTTGATTAAAACCACAATGCTAAGAAAAAGACGGTTTTCTGCGCATGTGCATGAACTTGACACTTAAAATTACAAATAAATCTATAAAAGTTTTAACGAAATATTCTCTTTTGAATTATAGTTTTTGAGTAACTCTGAATAAATATAAAATTTGATTTTTGAATATTATTCTAAAAACATGGATAAATATATTGAGCCATTAAACCGTTGTGAGACTCGAACTAAGGACGAGAAAAATTTTAAATTTTATCCGCTCGCGCTACCAACCACCCCACGTACCATCTGCACGTGGAAGGGATAGGTGTTTCTTAACATGACAGTAAAATTTAAGATTTTATAATGAAATCCTTGATTAAAACCACAATGTTAAGAAAAAAGACGGTTTTCTGGGCATGTGCATGAACTTGACACTTAAAATTACATAAATTTTATAAAAGTTTTAACGAAATATTCTCTTTTGATTTAAAATTTTTGAATATATCCGATTAAATATAGAATTGGATCTTAGAATATTATCCTAAAAAAATTTTAAAAAATATATTGAGCCGTTAAACAGCTGTGAGACTCGAACTGAGGACGTGAAAAAGTTTAAAAATTTGTCCGCTCGCACTACCAACCACGCCACGTACTCCCAGAACGTTCAAGGGGTGGTTGTTTCTTAACACGACAGCAAAATTTGGGATTTTAATATAATGAAATCCTTGATTAAAACCACAATGCTAAGAAAAAGACGGTTTTATGCGGTTGTGCATAATTTTGATACTTAAAATTACAAGTAAATCGATAAAAGTTTAAAAGAAATATTATATTTTTGGTTTATATTTTTGTGAATAATTCTAATTAAATTTGTAATTGGAATTTTTAAAAATAGTTAAGATATAAAAAAATTGAAAAATATATTGAAGGATAAAGCGGTTTATATTCTCGAAATGAGAATCAACAAAATTTTATAATTCATCCAGTCACGCTATCTACCACGCCACCTATCACCTGAATGAGTGAGGGTTCGTTGTTTCTTAACTCGACAGTAAAATATAACTTATTTTAATGAAATTCTGGTCTAAATCCACAATTTGGAAAAACAGACTGCTTTATGCGGATATACTTGGAACTTTTTATTTCAAATTACAAATAAATGCTTAAATTTTTTAACGAAATATTTTATTTTTGAATTATATATTTTAAAATAATTTGGAGTAAATATAGAATTGGTAATTGAATGAATATTCAAATTTAAAAAATGGGAATATAAATAGTATAATTAAGCGTTTTTGAGACTTGATCTGAAAACTATCAATAATTTATAATTCACCCAAGGTCCCCATCCATCTCGCCGCTTATGACATGAGCAAATGGTTCGTCTGTTTTTTTTTTTAATATGACCATGAACTTTAAGTTTTTAATATAATGAAAATCTTTTCTAAAACAACAATGCTCAGAAACAGTCTTATGCGCATGCGTGCGAACTTGACGCTTAAACGCTTATTGTAAAATAATTTAAGAGTGATGATATTAATCAGTTAAGGAGTGTTAGACCCTATTTGTAATGGAATCTTTTTTTTTTTCTCCCTTCATTTTGTTTAACTTTTCATATTCTTACTTTGAAAACAAATTATAATATATTTTTTTCTTGTGATGTTATTTCAATAATTTAAAAGGATTTCGCTTTTTTATTTGAATATAACTTCCATGTATAGAAATTGATGAAATAAATGTCACTTTTCTGTCCTTGATTTGCTTGTTAAAATATAGAAAGTGCTTTTATGCGGGATTTGCACTGTCATGGAATATTCAAAAAAGAGTATATATGTAGCTTTAAATTGCGTGTTTAGCCATCTGGTATGTTGCATTGTAGTCACAGTTTTATAGATCCGAACAATTTACACGAGTTCTATGTTACCACATTGTTTTAAAATTTATTTATTTAATTAATTAATTAATTAAAAATAATATAATTTTATACTTTTAGAGTTTTCTGCTATCAAGAATTTCGGATGAACTTAGGGTTTATTTAAAAATCCCCCTCAAAAAAAGAAATTAAGGGGGAAAAGTCTAAATTCTGTCCAAGATTTTAAACATGTGCAAAGCTGACCGTTTGAAGAACAGAGGGCACGCATGCGCGGATTTGGACTATTATAGGATATTCAAAAAGAGCAGACAAGTAGCTTAAATTTGTGTGTTTAACAGACTCGTATGTTGCATTATTTTCCAATTTAAATGAATCCAACTAGTTTATGTCCTCCGCCTTCCTTTGAAATTCTTTCTTTTTTCTTCCCCTTTTCATTATAATTTTTTACATTATTACATTAAGAGAATTTTATTCTTTTTTTTTCTTTTAGATTTGTTATATGCTATCATGAATTTAAAACACTTTCAGGCTTTCATTTAAAAATTATCCCAAAGAAAAGAAATTAATGAGAAAAAAAGTCTAAATTCAGTTCGAGAGATGTTCGCTTTCATAGAGTGATGGGTACTGTTATAGAATATGAACAAAAGATTATATATGTTGTTTTAAATTGCGTGTTTAGCCTACTCGTATGTTGCATTCTGGTCCGAATTTCGTGGATCCAACTAGTTATTTCCTGGTTTGATACCCCCCCCTTCTCTTGAAATTCGCTTTCTTTATTTTTCATTTAACTAAAAAATTTCACATTTTGACCTTTAAAAAATTTATAATTATTTCTTTTAGATTTTTTTTATGCTATCAAGAATTTAAAAGGATTTCAGAATTTTATTTAAAAATTCCATGAAGAAAAGAAATTAATTAAATAAAGAAGTCTAATTTCTGTTAGAGATTTTCTCGTTATTAATTACAGAGGACATGCATGCACGGGTTTGCACTGTCATAGAACATTCAAAAAAGACTATACATTTAGCTTTAAATTGCATCGTTAGCCTATTCGTGTGTTGCATTCTGGTCCGAGTTTCATGGATCCAACCTGTTGACGTTGGATCGATCTTCTCCCGTTACTTGAAATTCATTTTTTTCTTTTCTTTCTCCTCTTTTTTTTTTTCAATTTTATTATTATTATTATTATTTTGTTATTACGTTAGGAAAATATTAGAATTATTTCTTTTAGATTTGTTGTATACTATCAGGAATTTAAATTGATCCGAGGCTTTCGTAGCATGATTAAAAAGATTTGTAAATCTGAAGTTTATGTTCGAATATTTTTTCTGATAACACCACAAATTTCGCTGGAGTAAACAAGAAGCTTTGTAGGTTATATAATGTATTTGTGAACTCAGACATTGACTTTGCTGATTTATTTTATCGTTCCATTATAAAGGAAGATAAGGGCAATTTTGAGACAGACCTCATTATTTTGAAACCGAAATCAGATGACGAGGACAAGAATTGAGCTGACATCAGCCTCTCCACATCATACCAGGAGGACGTTTGGCCATGCACCTGACTCCCTTACACTACGGTTTTTCAGTGGAATCGGGTCTCGAACTTCAAATCCTACGTCTCTCCATCCGAGACCTCACCACCAGGCCACCGTTGCCCCTGCCTTGCTAGTTATATATTATCTAAAAGAATTAATCGGAAATTCCTGTCAACGGGAGTACCTCATTTTAGCGGTCTCTGTTAAAGCAGAGTGAAAGTTTTAAAATATTATTTCAAAATAGTTTTAAGCAATGCTGTATTGAGCTATGAAGAATTCTTAACAGTCGTAACACAGATACAGAGAATTCTAAATTCGAAACCACTTATACCTCTGCCATTCGATTCTGATGTGTTAACCTCTGCTCATTTCTTAATTGGCAGAGCATTAAGTGTTATTATAGAACCAAGTAAAAGCCAGAGTAAAGACAATTGGGGGAAAAAATGACAAAAATAATTCAAATTCTTCGGAAGAAATGGCATATACAGTGCCTAAATAATTTGCAACAGAGATCCAAGTGGATGATAGAAAAAGATAATTTTAAAGTCAATGACTTAGGGCTTAAGGATGAAAACTTACCGTCCCAAAAATGAGCATTGGGGATATATCAAATACCAAACGTCTATCTCAAATCTTTTTTAAATTATTGAGTTCCCTGACTGACATAATTCTAAAAAATATGTTTTTCAGACTCGGGGAGACCTGAAATATTCGTCAAACTCTGTGAATGAATTTTTCTGATCTCCGTGTGCGAATTTTTCGATGATTACAATACTTTCTTCATAGTTCGTGCAGGTAAAAGGGTTAAAAAAATAAAAGAAACTATTAATTAACTAAAATTAATTTTTAAAAAATCTTGTTAATCTTTTCCAAAAATAATAGTATACATTATTTTTATGTTTTGTGCATTTAATTTAGTCTTAAAGATCCATATCTCCATTTCTCATTTGAATTTTAGTGCATCTTTCTTAATTATAATAAGCCGGCGTTATATATATATATATATATATATATATATATATATATATCGTAATTTTTTATCCATTTAATAAATTTTCTGCCTTTTTTTTAATGAAAATTCGCAATTTCAAGTTCATGCCAAATGTTACCATTTAAAGTATTGAAGCGAATGCAAAACCATTATGGAATGTGTATTTGAACTTGGAAATCTGAAGTAATGGGATAAAAATTAAGTTATAACTGCAAAAAAAGTTGACACCAAATCTCAACATGAATCATTAAAGTTTATCTTGCTTTGAGCAAAACAAAACCAATAAAAAAAATTTTTTTTTTCCAATTTAAAATGATTTAAATTATCTTGAAAATGATGACAAATGTATTACAGTTTTCACTTTGTTATTAAGAAGCCTCTAATATATTGAACTAAAATAATTTCTGAAGAAGTTTTCGGCCATATTTTTCCAAATTTTTGCCCTAAAAGTATTAGTTGCTAATATTTTTTGAATCGTAGAAAAATATTAATATCTTGAAAGAATTCAAAAAGAAATTTTCATGAGAAAACTATGAAAAAGAATTGTGTTTGTTGACAAATTTGTGTCATATTGCAATAAACTGGCCAACTCAAAGAAAAATCAGACACTTCATGTTTTAAAAATTTTATTGTTTAAAATAAAAGTCTTTACAATTCTTTAAACAATGATACATCCAAAAAAAATAAAGGAAAAAGACACATTTTATTGAGTAATATATAATAACAATGAATATATATAAATATATATATAGTTCATTAACTAAAGTATTCTCACAGTAAAGTATTTTTCCATGATTAAATTATTTTTTTATTAAATATAAATTTACTTATAATTTGTGCGTTTTTTCTAACGACTTATAACAATTAAAATTTATATCTATTATTGTCAAAAAAAATGCAAAGGTGCAAATACTAACAGCTTCCAACCAATATTATTATTTTGAAAAATTGTAGTAAATAAGAACTGTATTATTTCAGAGATTCTAAGAAACCTTTCAGCAGTACAGCTTTTTTAATACCTCAACAGTCTTGCTTTGTTGTTGTTATTATTATTTAATTAAAAGACTCGATTTGTTCCTGAAATGTGATATCCTATTGAATTAATGAGAATCCATAAAATGCTTATGCTAATATGAATTAAGTGCAATTTTTGTTGCAAATATTAATTAATTATAATTCGATATTCATACTACAAATGGGTACTAGAGTCAATGGATTTATAATCAAAATAGACCTCACCATCAACTTATCAAATAACTATAATGCAATAAAATGTTTAAAAAATTAATTATATACATATAATCATTTCATTGTGAGGATAAAATATTTCATGATTAAACTGTCACATTTATACATCAAATAATGACACACTAAATTATAAAAATAAAAGTCTATAAAAGATTAAAATGAAATCTGCTATGCATATTTCAATGCATCATGTCAGAATATAATTTCTTGAACGACCAAACACCACGTGCTCGTGCAAGTTCAATTATATTTTTATTCATTTTAATTGTTTCATTGAAGGAGTCACTTTAGTATTGCAAACGATCCAAAAAACTTTGTCTTGCATTTATTCTTTTAAAAAAATATCACATTTCCTATTTATTTCGTTTCATATAATCTCGTGCTCAAAATGCCATTTTTCTACCTTTTATTTGTGGTAGTAATTAACTAACTTTTTTTAAAATCAGAACTTTTGTAAATGTTATGGCAACACGGAATTAAAAGCTGATTTTTTTTTAGATGCTCGTACAGCTAAAAAAAATTATTTTTCGTCAACGGATGTTTGTTGACGCCAAGGACCTCAAAATACAACATCGTGTTCTGACATGATAATAATCCTTTCAACTTGAGTATGGGGAATTCCATAACTATGTTTTAAGATCAATCGATCAAATATAGCAAAAGATTAAAATAAATATGTGTATACTAGCTTTTATTAGCGACATCATACGCATGTAAAAGCACACAACTAACTTAAAAACACTCTATTTTCAGTGTGTACTTGAAATAAAGCAGAACAGCAAGTAAAGTCTGTTTTATTTATCGATCGAAATTGAGATAACTACAGCAGAATTATGCAAATATTTTCAAAATTTTTATTAAAATGAAAATACAGCAGTCAACAATTACAACACACTGGACATGCGAATTTTCAACGCCAATTGGGGCAACAAAAATGCGTGAATTTTCTACACCAGTTGAGGTAACGTAATATCGATTAGAAATTTTAATTTCCTCTACTCAGTTTTAATTTAAATCAAAAGTACTTCAGAATGAATACAAAAGATCAATTAATTAACAATGTTTAATTTTAAATGCATCAAACACTGAGGAAATAAAACAGAATCGTTTGAAATAATCGGTCGAAAACATTCTAGCAAGTTAAGGACCTCAAAGAAATCTGTAAGACATAGTGAAACAACACGAGAAAACTCGTGAGCGGTCCTTAATGTGTTAAACTTAACCTTATTAGCGTGGGGGGGGGAACTGAAGCCTTACTCATTTGGAAGTGGAGAAATGAAGATTTTTGGCGGGAAAGTTATTTTTTAATTAATAAAACGTTAACCACTCAATTAACCAAAATAAATAGTAGCCTGTGTACTGTTCTAGACTTATAATCTATCCCTGTGCTTAATGCAATTTCGTCCAGTTGTTCTGACGTGATTTACTAACATCATCCATCCAGACCTTCACATTTATAATATTAGTATAGATTATTATATATGTGCATAAATATAAACATTTGATTCTAAATACTGAATATACACTAATATAAACAAAAGTAAATTCAAGCATATAATAACTTTTTGTATTAAAAAATTTTATGACTGTATTTTTTATAAATAGATAATAATACAAACGGCGGCATATTGACCTAGGGGTAATGCATCTTCCCCATGATCTGAGTTCGAGTGCCGGCTCAGGCATGGTAGTTCTTTCCTCTGTGTTCTATCTGCAAGGTGTGTGGAAGATCCCACCTCCGCTTGTGAAAGCGATTATTTGTGTGCCATCTCCATGTGATCTAGAAGTCAGACTTCTGCCCTTGGGTGCTCAAGGGCCTTTAACCTCAGAAGCTAATGTACAAGACACAGCTTAAATTGCTGATTTCGTAAGCAGGCTTGTCTATGGCAAGTGCATAAGTAACAACAACATAATATGAATAACAGTAACACAAGAATCTTGTGTGTTTATTCATTTCATTTTGAAAATGAAAGAAAATTTCACGATTGAACTTGCATATTTAGGCATCAAATAACAATACAAGATAAAAAAAATAAATTATATGTACATAATCATTGCATAATTGAGAATTTGTACCTTTATAGTATATAATAATACAACAAAAGATAAATATAATAAAAATAAATTCTATGTATATAATCACTTTATTCTATTTTTAGAATGCAAGATTTCATAATTGAAATTTTGTACTTTATTTAATAATTTCTTTCTTCCAACTATTTACATGAAAATGATATCTTAAATTGATAGCATGCAGAAAAAGAAAAGTGACATTTTTTGGCAATTAAAATACTTTCTCTTTACTTTGTGTATGTGTGTGCGAGCGTGCGTGCGTGTGTGTACTATATATATAGTATAAAAGGAGGTATTCTGAAAGTGTCAGTCTGTTTGAACCACTAAAACTTGAGAAATAGTTAATGAATACAGGAGATATTTATAAAAAATTTTATATCATTTATTGGGGAAGGTTTTAGATTCTTTCTTCAATTTTATCATATCAAAAAATTTTATAATTGCAATTTTAACTTAGCACTTATCAGCACATGCACGATAACCTGAAACTGTGCATGTGCGAAAGGCAAGAGTTATGGTATAGGGTGATTAGCGAATTGCGCTGGGCCCGAACTCCCAATCTTATGGTTAGAAGCCGAGTATCCTACCGATCAAGCAAAAGAGACCCTTCAACTCGAAGGGTATTAATTGGCTTATATAGCAATCACCACAGAGTATCTCCCCAGTGAGTTTGGCGAATGATACTTATGTGAATTGTTGGTGGTGAAGTTAACAATTGTCTTATATAATGCGCGTCTAGAGCTTTGAGTCGCCGATAGAGGGCGCCACGACAGTTGAACTACGTGCGAAGGTTGCGTTTGTTCAAGGTCGGTCGCCTGGTCACCATTTTAGGTGTTAGCGAATTGCGCTAGGCCCGAACTCCCAATCTTATAGTTAGTATCCGAGTATCATACCGATCAATCAAAAAGGACCCTTCAGCTCGAAGGATATTAATTGGTTTATATAGCAATCACCACAATGGTATGCATATGCAATACATTTCTTTTTTTACATCCGATTTTAATCAGTGATTCGAAACTAATTATGCTCCCTCAAAAAGGAAACACAACTTTGGCCAGAAGAGGAAAAAAACATTTGTTTAGCGAACATCAGAGAAATAATGTCCACACTTAGGAAAGGAGAGTCTTTTGATCAGCAAAATAACTGTCTTTCTTTAAATTGCATTGCAACTGAATTGTGGAGGCAGAATGAATCTCCTGAGGAGTGAAATGATTGCCTGTCTTTTGACTACAGGCTATATTTTTACCTTTTTAACAGTCTAAATATTTCTTAATGTGTGCTATAAAAAATGTTTTGATAATTTTTAAATATAGTTTTATGTTTGTTTAATATTGTATAATATGCCCATGTCATAATATAGTACAATTATCATATTATAGTATACAGGTAGAGGCTAGACAAGTTCAAAGACGACTTTTCTTCTTTGATGCTATGCCATTGGCAACACCATATAGGTACTATTAGTATATAATATATGTGTAAGTAAATATGTATTTTTTTGGCTCATGGTGATTTAGAATAAACAGGTTCATCAAAATTTTTAACGATTACAATGTTTTTTCTTTGTGTATTTCATATATGAAATTAACATTTTCATAACTAACTAACTAACTGTGGTGTGTTAACTCTGATAACATACCACAGCATCTTTCTCTATACCCTCTATTTGAATTGTTATTGGTGTTTTAATTAGAAATGTTATTTAAAACAAGCATGCTGATTTTTAAATGGAGCCTTTCTTTGATTTTACAATGGTTTTTACTTCAATGAATATACTCATTCAAAAAACAAATGTTTATCATATTGCCCTTTGTACTAATAGGAGCATTATGCTTATGATAGATTATTGCATGTACTGTGTGCCAAAAAAATCCATAAATTAAAATTATTGGAATAGGATCTCTAAAATAGAATGTAAATTAATATAATAATCAGAAAATGAATATTTCTAATTGTATTCATATGAATTAGCTAAAGTCCTGTTAAATGTCATTCTGTGTTGCTTAGAAAACATATAATTTTCTTAGAGTATTGGTATAAAAATCTAATATTTATAATAGCAGATTCAAATTTAAATCTAAAATATTCAATTAAAATTTAAAAAATGCATTTTTTCGATGTAAAGATTCAAAAATTAATAAATAAAGAGCCATTAAGAACAAGCATCGATTTGTTTTCAAAGCAGTATATGGGCAACATTTAAGAAATTAACATGTATAAAGAATATTTAAATTACACAAGTAATTATATAATAACTAAAAGCTCTCAATTATGGAAAAGAAAATTACCAACACACAAAATTGAAAACAGAATATCTCATCAAAAATTCATACTTAACATTTGTTAGAAAAGAACTTTTTCATTGATTGAAGAACTTTTTTTTAGCAAAATCAAATATAGTTCAAATTTTTCAATGAATGATGAGGCTCCTTTCTAACAACTGAAATATATTGTATAATTTTGAGGAGTAACACAACAGTTAAAATATAGAATACTTTACAAAATAGTTAAAATATAAATTATTTAAATAATCACAAGAATAAAATTATCCATTACATTCATAAATCACTGAATAAAATTCATTGTAGAATAGTTAAAAAAAAAAGATTGAATCTACTGATGCATACAAGTATCTAGCTATACCATTACAGATAACAAAAAAAAATTAAAACAACTGAATCAAATGTTAAAATAAATTCAAAAATTAAGGCAAATAAATATATCACAAAAAAATAAACATTTTCTTCACGATAGCTTATATCAATAAAGAAAGACTTTAACATTTAAAAATAAAGGGATATATATATATATATATATATATATATATATATATATATATATATATAATGTTGGGGGAAAAGAAATCTATTATTATTTTACAGGTATCTACCAAGGAAATTATGGATTTCATTTTCAAAAATTCTGTATGGAAAGAAATCCATAATTTTCTTGGTAGATGGCTGTAAAATAATTGATTTCTTTTTTCCAATCTAATGTACATAGAATAAATATAATATGTTAGTTTAATCTTCCAAACAGCCAATAACCGTAATTAAATAACTTTCAACTCTGAAACTTCAAAAGAGGGTTATTTGTTCTTTTTAGTTATATAATCTGATCTGTGAGTCTAAAGAATATTCCTCTATTATAATTTTAAGAAAATGCATCTTTAAATTTAAATTCTCTTCTTAAGTAGAAAAGTTTAAAAATTTGAAAAATTGATTATGTCACTTGGAGAATAAAATAATAATAATAACTTGAGAGGGGACTTTTTTTCATTTTTTAAATTGACTGCTTGGAAAAATTTTGTATTTCTTTTGAGTTTGCTGTAAAGATTTAGTCTTTTCAGCTATATAAGCCTTTTTAAAAAGGTGTTGTCTGTTAAAAGGTAGATAAAATACATATGGTTTCTTACAAGGATTCTCATCAATCTTATCACAGTTTATCAAGTTCAGATTTTTATCCGTACATATATACATTGATGTCAATATCGGCTGAGCATATTCCTAGAATAGTAAAAAGTAATAAGAAAATGTGACAAAATAAAAAAAACATGTAAAAGTAAAATCATGTAGATATTACTTACTTTATGGTTTTCGCAAAATAGCTTTATAGTCACATTAAAATGGCTTGCTAAAGCATCTTCAACATATCTCAGCTATTACAAAAATAGAATTCCAAGTTTTGTAAAATTAAAGGCATTTAGATAAGCAATTAGTTAAAATTATTAACCATTCAAAATACAAAAGTCCAGTACTGGCTCTAAAATTAATTTATCACAAAACTAAAAGTAAATTTTAAAAATGAATAGAAATTTGACAGTATGCAATAAAGATGCAAACATAAAAAGTGTTTATTTGAAATTACTTTTCTATTGTATTTATTGTAGTGGTTTATTATCTTTAAAATTCAACATGAGCTATATTCATTGATATTAACTTTATTACAATTGGATACCTTCATGAAAAATTGTCACAATACAAAGCTACCTAATGCTACTGTTTGACTACTCTTATAAAAGGTTTTTCACAAAATTTTAAGACTTATTTTTTTAAATTCAGCTGTTTGAAAATGAATAAGCATTCAGATCTGTAACTCTAATAGTCCAATGTATAAAATGCATTCATCATTAAACATCTTGATATGAAGTAAAAAATAAATATCATTTTACACTATTTCCAAGACATTTGATGAAATGACATTTTATGTTGCATTATAAATTGGTCCATTTGAAAAGCAAAAAATTATGTTTCAGTTTTTAAAAAATCAACAGAAAAAATATGAATTATTTTAACTAAGTTAGATATTTAATAACATATTCTTTAAAGTCTTTGGAAAAGTAATCATAAAAGAAACTAAGATTTAATAGAATAATACATAGCCTCAGGCTATTAAAAAATAAATACAATGCTTCTAAATATTTATAAAAGCTTTTGCATTGTTATTTCTCAAGTTAATTTCAATAGACATAAGTTATTCTTACTATTCCATTCCATGTTCTTTGCCTGTATAACTAACCTTGATATATTTTACTAATATTTGACAAATATTATTAAAAATTAATATAAGTGCAATCTATCATCTCAAAAATTGAAAGAAAAAAATACCATGACATTGAAAATGACACAATTTTAAAGAGTATGTATGCTATTAAAATGATATACATATTTCAAAAAACTTTATTAATGGCTCAAGAACTTGTTAAGAATTTATCAGAATTTAATTAATGCATCAGTACATCTTTTTGTAAAGTTACTTACATTTTTAGGTGTCAAACATTAAAACTTTGAAATGATAAAAAACATTTCATCTGTTCAGTTAAATCTTTATTTATGGGGAAGAGAGAAGGGAATAAAGATAATTTCTAGAATTTGTTCAGTTGTATTTTTCTTCATTAATAAATGAAAATTTAAAATATCTAAAAAGCATATTGATAAAGACAATGTTGTTTGTTGTTATGGAGTTTTTGTATTCATTTTACTTAACCAATCAAGTATTAGATTAGAATCTGTATAGGTATATCAGCAAAAGATAAAGATGGGAAATTTCTAGCAAGACAAAAGGAAAATAAAGTATTTCAGTACCCTCATCAGTTATTCAAATTATATTTTATATATATATATATATATATATATATATATATATATCCTTAAATTCACTGTATAGAGATGTTCTATTAGTGTCATAATATCAGCCATACACACACAGTCAAGTCACATTATTATAAGCACCAATCTAATAGCCAAAATAACCTTAACTTGTAACCAAAACAATAGTTTAAACAGAAAAGCTTGGGCTCAATGTATGTTTAGATGATGGGGAAAGCCTTTTGTAACCATAAAAACTAATGAAGATTTTGAGATGGTGTGTTAGTTGAGATTTCAAACAGATTTTCATGGGTATTGAGATTTAGGGAATTTGAAGGCCAGAGCAGCAACTAGAACTCTTTCTCAAGCTCCTAAAAAGGTGTGATAATTCTGAATGGATGGCATGTAGTCTTTTCCTGTTCAAACACACCATCACAACTGCCATGTAAAGATACACTCAACTAGCAGCCATGAGTATGTATAGCTATTGAGAGTATTTTCCTAAGATATTGATGGACCAAGTATGCCAAGAAAACATGCCCCAAACCATCACACTACTTCCTTCGTCTTATTGGTGTCCAATAATGGCTCCTGTAAATTTCTTTCCACATTTCTTTTGGCGAATATGCCAGGGCTTCTCAATCCAATGTAGTCGAAAACAAGACTCATCAGAAAAAGCTATCTTTTCCAACTGTCCAATGTTTGTACTAGAAGCAAATGTATGACAGATCCAATGTTTGTACTAGAAGCAAATTTATAACATTTATTGCGATGAGATTGTTAATATGGGAGCCAAATTCAGACGTTTGCTGTGATGGCCAATACACAATAAAATTTTTTGAATAATTATTCTGGATAGCTTTCTCATGCATTGTTGATTCATTTAAGCAATCAATGTGATTGGTAATGTGTTGATCGCTCTAAACCAGACTCATAAGCAATGCTTACTCATCTTTATTGACCAGTGGTGCATCACAGATTGCACTCTAGACTGTATACTCACTTGCTTCATTCAGTTATTGTATGCATTAACTATGACATATGAACACTTCATGTTTTCAGAAATGCTGTTGCCCTATGGTTTGTACTCAGCAGTCACATCAATTTTTATTGTCTGTTAAATCATTACCCATTACAATAAGAAGCATGTATTTTGAAAGACCTTTATATGTCTCCCAACAAAAAGATTTGTCACTTTCACCTGTATAGCCAACAATTGTGTTTAAATCAACTTATATGGTGGGCACAATATTGTGACTCAGTTATGTATACTTAATTTTTGAAAAATATCATGCTCTAAATATCATTTGAGAAACATAATGAAATAACATATGAAAAAGGAAAGAATGAGGAATGAAAAAAAGAGAAAAGGTTAACTCTTTAAATATGAAAAAGAACGGATTTGGTTAAACAAAAGACTGAATGAGAAATTTTATGATGCAAAGCAATAAATGATATAGTTTGCATGAACTTGAAATTAGATTTTAAAATTCTGCTGGCTGCCTTTTAAAGCAAATTATTTTATTTCTTCTCAAGTGAGCTACAGACAATATAATCATACAAATAAATAATCCTCATAACTTCTGAAAATATCTTACCATAATGGGCTTGGTATCACTGGGCACAATTCCAGCCTGGTTTAAAAATCTGGAGAAAAATTATGATTGTCATGAAACACATAATATGAAATTAAAGTAATAGTGCTCTTAAAAATTATAAATCTTGAATAATAATAAATATGAGCATATATATGAATGTTGATGCTCTACAGACCAGACTGTTTGATTTACAGCAACCAAATTTGGGGTATATATACTTTGGAGAGTAGGAATGTGGTTCATGAAAAGTTTTTAAAAAATTGTTATTAAAAAAAACTAAACTGGATGTAAACATTTTTTGTCATACTTTAAAAAAATTAACAGCATAGAAATACATCTTGCATTGTTTTGAAATTTGATGAAATTTAATAATACCAAAGAATTTTACTGAATCATGTAAATTTTTTGTTAATTTTGGTAGTTTTTGTTTTTTTCATTATCTTTTGTCAGTTATTTAATAAATAGTTTGCTTCTACTGCTGAAAACAAAGATGAAAAAATTTATTTATTATTTGTGTAATTTACAAGACAAATAAAAAAAATGAAATTACAATACTGTTATAGATCAATCTTTCACTTAAGTTTTTAACAACATTATGATGTCACAGGTCTGGTATCCATTAAAAATATTCACATTCACAATAGACAGAATATATGCCAGACAATTAAAATAATGTGACTAATATTTGACAGTTTGTAGGGATCATAGACATGAATCTATATTTACCAGATTTGAATTAAATATAACTGACCAGTTTCTGGTGAATCAGTCATTGTGTATTACTAGTTCAATGCAACTAGTAATAAATTATGATTAGTAATGAGAAATAGAACATCATTATTTACCACTATTCATAAAAAGGGACTAGTAATAAATAATGAAAAGAACAAAATTATTTTAGCATATTATATGAGAAGAGTTGTTCAATAAGTATTAAGGGAATAATTTAACTTGAAATTAGTGAAATCTATTACAAATCAAAATATTAATCCTAATAATCACATTATTTACCCTTAGTGTCAAAATAAGTAAATAATTAACAGGAATCTTGAAATGATGCTTAGATGCATTTCCCAGATATCTCCTTCACATAATGAATGAACTGGTAATTTTGCTCTCTTAAAGTTTGTTTAGTATATCACATTGCAAAATAACACTGAAGGTATTCTGTTTGCAGTGGGCAGGAATTTTGACAAAAGTAGCTAGGAAATTTTACAAAATGTTTTCAATCTTATTGTCCGAATGAATCAGATCTATAATTGTGTATAATGCTTCTAATTCCTTGCTTCTATGCTTGAAATTTATTTTAAAAATTACTGTTCTAGGATCACTGTATACATTATGCCTAAATACTTGGTTGATTTTCTGTCTGCATCAATTGAATATGAACCAAAAGAAATACCATTCCTATTTTTCTCCTAAATCATTTGCAGATCCTACCACATTTTCCCTCCATCATACGATACCTCAGGATTATTTATTTATTCTTTGTAACCCAAGGAAATCCTATTCCTCTGTGATTTTTCTCCTTAATCATTTGCAGATTCTTCCACAATTTTCCTCCATCATATGATACCTCAGAGTCAAGTGCATTATTTATTCTTTGTACTATATTTCTTACCAAAGATATAATGTGTTATAAAATTCTTCTTATTTAAAAAAAAATCCCAAATGGAGTTCCTTTTCATTGTTTTAAGAGCAAATAAAAACAACCAAGAAGAATAAAAAATTATTTGTAGTTATTTCGTAAAGTTGTGGAGATTAAACTAAGACAGCAGATTCAATATAACTTTTGAGTGAATTCTTACAATATGAATATTGTAATTAGAAGAGATTAAAAACAAACAAAAGAATAAATGTATTTATTAAACTTACTCATGAATATTATATTTGTCATGAAGCATAAGACTCTGCGAAAAGTATTTCCTTTCAGAGTCGAAATCATCCAAATCAGTAGAACATGTACCATGTTTCATCCATTCATGTTTCCTAAAGAATTATATTCTATCAAAATAGGATAAAACAAATATTGGTAAATAGAAAATATTAATGTTCATGCTAATAAACATGTTTATTATATCTATTACAATGCATTAAATTTTACAAAAAAAACTTATTTTAACAGACAAGCATTAAAATTATTCTTTATCTCTGTTAAATATTTTGAAATAAAAATAAAACTTATAAAACTTTAAATTTGGTATTTCAAATTGATAACAATACTGAAAATTTAAATCGCCCATTAAAATCTTCAAATTAACAAATATGAAATACATCATAAATACAGATAAATATATTTCAGAAGAAGAAATCCATTTTATAAAAAAATACTATTTATTTGAAAAAATATTTATGTTTGAAATATGGCATCTTATAACTAATTCTCTTTTCGATAAATAGAATGCTTTGAAATGTTGAATTCTGACTGTTAATACAAATAATTTCGCATTTTCATTTTTAATGTTGGATACAAATACATTTTGATTCTTAAAAAGAAAATTATAATGCATTTAAATGCTGGAAAATTATTTTTGAAAATACTTGTGGAAACACAACTTTGTTTTTAAAGTATAAATTAAGATAAGCACTACTTAAAAAATCAAAATTAAGAATGAAATAGAATACAGCATGCAACATTTGTAATAGAATTTCATTTATTTGTGATCAAGCATCACATTATAAAGAATTACTACAAATGGCAAGTACATTGATTATAATAACACTTATTGAAATAAAAATACATATTTTCTATGAGTACTAAAAATCAGATACCTTAAAAATCATAATAATATATGCATAAAAATAAAAATAGCTATGCTTTAATTTATTAGAAAAATTGTGGATTTAGATTAACAATTGTTTTGGTAAAAAATTGTATTATCTTTCATAATCATGCAAAATAATAACTAATAATAAGAAATATTTTGTGATTAACAGAAAGTCATTTTATAATTCTTTTTGCAAAACAAATTGCATATAATTTAATTGATTCAAGTTTTTTGTTTTGTTTAGTTTAAAAAATATATAGACAGTAAAATTTAGAAATATAGCCAAAATAAATGATTATTACAAACCAAAAGACAATTTCAGTTGAATCTGCATATATATTAGGCCACTTTTGTTCCAAAGATTCTAAGATAGGCTGTAACATATGTACACATAACATTTTAGAATATTTTTCTAAAACTTGATGAGTGAACCTGATATATAAATATACACATGAATGAATTACATATGATTAAAAATGAGCTTCCTTTTTAAAAGTTTGATGAAATAATTTTTACAAACATAAAACAAAACAGTATTGTCATAATCAAACTTTTCTTTTTTTAGTTTCAAAATTTGAAATGCTTTTGTTAATATTTAATCTTTTAGTCACTGATAAAGTGAAAAACAAACGGATGTTCAACAATCAGAAAGAGAAACTCTGAGAGTTGTTAGAAGAGAGGGAGTTTGTGGAAACAAAATGTCACAATTCAAGTTCAGAAGGTGATAATTGTGATACACTTATGCAGATTTGACATTACATTAGAAAGGTAAAAGTGCAACAACTATAAAAAGATTTACGTCATTACTTATTATAAAAGTTGTTGGAAGGGGAAAAAAATCAGAATAACATAGCAATCATGCTTTTGAAGTCAGCTGCAGTGATGACAATCCATGACACAACATCTTCAATTGGGCCCTATAGGTACTGCATAGAGAAGTGATTCAACATGGTTGCATAGGAGAATGGAATAGGGGACATCACATGGAATAAGATTCAATTACATGAAAATCGAGCAATGGGTTCAACATATCCACTTGCTTAAATATGTAACATTGAACAGATTATACACTTCATGAGAAAAATGTGCAGGAACACCATCATGCATGAACCCATGCCTTGAACCCTGTAACCAGAACACTTAACAACATTTCTGGGAGAATGTACTGTAGAAAAGTAATGACATTGTTCTATTCTAGAATCAACTGTGACTATAAGTTATAATCAAGGATTCATATCCCCCGGTTGATCCTAAATCTCTATTGAGATTTTTCTAATACAATAAGAAGGGAATTATCCATCCCCCACATTGTGCATATATGTGTTAATCACTTCAGGACTAAGAGTGCATACATTTTCCTGATTTCCAACCTCTCAACATTGTTTGCCACCATATCCCAATGCCTTTTTAGTTTCCCTTAATGCCTACTAATGATCCTCTGAATTTACCGATACTTTATCCATCATTTTTCACATCAATATGACAATGTTATACCTACATCTAAGTCAATATCGACCTCAATATAAGAAAATAGTTAAAAGCTGAAATACTATCAGCATAGCATACATATTTTTAAAAAATAATCTGCACATGATAATTAGATAAATAAAATTGCAAGGATAAAATTCAATCAACAATCTACACAAAAATATCAAAATATTACTGATTCCTAAATAGTAGCAACAATAATAAGAATAATACCTTCAATTCTTCTGGTCTAAAAGGCCAAGATGTGTTGCAAAAGCTTGGATAACCTTTATCACTGGTAGGCCTGAAATAAAAATTGTCTTTTATTTAAAAGAGTAAATTTGTTAGTTTGAATTTAATAGATATTATTGTAAGAAAGTTATACTGTCATTTTGTAATGTGACAAATTTATTTAAAAATCATCTAGCACTTTTAAATTAGTCTGATTTTTTTTAATGCTTTTTGTAATAAAGCCATATACTTGGTTCAAAAATACTGTGATAACCTAGTTCTGACTAAGAGTGGTATAGTATACAACTTTTTTTGTGAACTGTTTTCCCAGTGCTTAATTCTAGTAACATGTGAACATTTCTTTCTCTCTTGCTGTATTGTTGCGGCAGTTAGAGATTTTCAACGTACAAAAAGTTAGGTTGTTTTTGTTTTTTTCCCCACTGTTGTTGGATTAGTTTTTTGATCTAACCATTCAGGGTTGTCACAAAGTGCAGGCTTTTTTTGTTTAATACTGGCAGTTATATATATATATAAAATCTTGTGATATTCGTGTTTTTGACTTTTGTTAACCCGGCACAAGCTAAGAATTTATTCAGGAGCATAAGCCGGAAAATAAGCCTCCTTCCTCCTATACAACTTTTTAAAACAAGACTATTCTTTCCATATTCATTCTCTTCAAAAATATTTTAAATTCAGATTATTTATTTATTTATTTTGCTTTTAATGAAGATCATTTTCAGGTATAAATAGTAAATATTAAGAGAATTTTAATGCTTTTAACATTCTACATTAGTATCTAGATTCCAAATCAGAAAAAAGCCTGACAAATTTTCCTAAAATAGGAATTCTGTCAAAAGACAGGAGCATGCTTACTTTTCTCTTCAAAACCTTAGAAAATAATATATATATTATACTCTTTTTTAACTATTTCTCTATCTGTTCTTTTTTAAGTTGGATTTCCTATCATCCTCACTTATTTGCATTTATTTATCTACACCTTTCTTCATCACATCCAGTTTGAGCCTTTCCTCATTATCAAAAAAGCTATGCCTTACATACAGAAAAATGCAAAAGAGCAGTAGTGTTATTTGTTAGTTGATTAGAGGAGAGTCAAATTAATTCTAAAAGGAATGTAGTGGAACATTAAATATTTTGTAGTGAAATTGTCTTAAAAAATACATTTGAATACAGAATTATCTTTGGTAGTGCCAACAAATCATCCTTTAAAAAAATTAAAAAATAAATTTAAAACATTGTGTTTGCATGAAATGACTAATCAAAATATTTCTTTTATACATAATTACATAATTAAACATAATTAAAATAAAATCAACTCATGAGTAAGAGCAGCAGAATTACAATCATTCCAACTATTGTAAGAATCTTTAACTTTTTAAATTTTGAATATAATATATAAATCTGTTAATAATCAAATACAATGTCCTTTTTAGTACCTTTGAATTTCAGAACTAAAAAAGGGAAGAATCATATGCCTAAAATACATATTATTACACATATAATAAAAATTGAAAAAGCAGCTGAATTTTCATGTCATCCCAATTTTCTTCTGCAGTGTATATGCAGTAGCAGTGTACTGTTAAAGGATGACTAAACTATTAAAAACGCAATCCCTCCAAAAGATTGTTTAGTCATTTTTTTAACATTAAAATATTTTTGTAAACACAATATTATTTTTTAAAAAATTAATTAAATAAAAAAAATATTTTTAAACAGAAAATAGTTTTTTAACTTATTTATTTAATTTTGAATAGAACTAACTTTTATTGATTGGCTATATTTTAGTAAAACTTTCACAGAGAGACAAAGAAATGCAGTCAACTTAATAAAAAAATTATTTTAAGTTTATAATCAATAAATATTAATCATTGATTTTAATTAAAATTCTATAATTACTAATTTAAGTTTTCTTACTTAAATTTTTTAATAATAAAATAAAATTAAAATACAATATTTTTATATATTAATTAATAAATTATATAAATTTATAAAAAAAAATATTTTATAATAACATATTAAGGCTCAAAAGATTTAATAATTTATAGCACTCGCATGTTTAAAATACACAAGCCACCACTGATTACTAGATTAAGAGAATTAAATCTAAGGAATATTTTTATTTAAAAAAATGCAAGCACAAAAAATAGAGAAAGGAAGAAAAAAGAAGAAACATTAATACATATAGGATAGAACTACCTTACCATAAGCCATGAATTGTCCAGTCAACAACTTGGCTGGGTATTTTGCACTAAAATAAACATAAACATAGAAAAACAAAATTAATTAATTTCAATTTGTAATCAAAAATTCTTATATTCATTTTAAGTAATAAAAATTAAATTTTAAACTCATAATCAGGTTATAAAGAAACAAATTAGTTTAAAGAATTGATTATATCTTATTTCATTTCAATTTTGAAATTATAAAATAAACCTTTCCTTCCCCTCCTCCTAGGATGACAAATCTGATAAGTATTTCTGGAAGAAATATCAGAGATTCTAATGTAAAATTCTTAAATTATTTTCTATTTAAATATCAGAATTTCAATAGTATTTTTTACATTTTGGTAATTTAGACTTTTATTAAGATAAAGCTATATAAAAATGAACTGAAAGACTTTCTTTACAATAGTCTAAATTATTGCATTTTACCTTTCCACCAGGGACTTCAAGACAAGCAGCTGGAGGCCACTGCTGAGCAAAAACAAAGTAACTCCACGTCTTATTGCTGTCAACAGTTAACACTAAGCTGAAAATATATGCATTAAAAATAAATTAAAGCACTGAATGTTTCATAAAAGTAATATCTGTATTTAAAAAATTCTATGCAGCCACCTATCACAAACATAAAGCAAAAAAAAAAATGAATTAAATCATAAAATTCATTTTGAACTTAATAACATATATTAGAATTATATCAAATACTGAAGAAACAAAGATAGAGGGGAAACAAGGACAAAATATAATAAAAATATAAATATCTTTATAAAAACATTTATAACTATTTTTGAATTTCGAATCTTTTTTATAAATAAATTCATACAGCGTTGATGCAACAGACATCAAAATAAGTTTTTATCAACAAATTTAAATGTTTTTTTCATTGCACAGAAATAATTAATTATTCTTCTTACAAAAGCAGCTAAAATTTTAACAAACAAAAAAAAATTCAAAAATTAGTTCATTAATGAAAAATAAAATTATCAAACATTTTACATGCAAGAATTTAAAACTTACCAAAATTGGATGAACAAAATAGATGTAATAAAAAAACAATCACGCATGTTGTCTAACACTTGAAAAACTTATGAGAAAATCTTTTACAGTACTTTAGTGCAAATTCATTTCCCCCATATTTATAGCAAATTAATCATGTGATCGATAATATGTATTTAAGATTGTACACAAATGTCAGATAAAATATCAGTTCTTTGTTGTTGGCAAGATGAGATCAGCTGTGTTTATTTATATTTCACAATGAATGATTTCGATTGTAATTTGACATTTAATAATCGATTAACTTTATAAAAAATATTTCCACATTTTTTAGAGTCAAAATGATAGTATAATTTTGGAAACATACGTAATATTTCAAATAGTAAATATATAAAAAATAAGACAATTATGTAAAGAGCAAAAATTTATTTCCAATTTTTGATTCGGTTTTCTTTTCATGTCTGTTAACTTTAACTTTGTTAACAATAAGTCTGTTTATATTTTGACTGGGGTTAGCCGGAGAACGCATGAATGATCCACACAGGTTCCATCTAATGCTTGTAGATGGCGCTAGTAGTCTGCAACCATCAGAAGGTGTTAACAAGAACTAAAATAGGAGTTATAAGATTTGGCAAATAAGCATACTTGTGGTGAATTATTCTAATCATTTCATTTTTTTACACGATTTTGTTTTCTATTTTATTCCACTTAAACTTACAATCATCAAGCAGTTTTGTTTCTTTTACTCTTTCTGAAACTTTACTCGTTTCTTTCACACTCTCAATAATTTATCTTATATTTTTTTTAAATTTGAAATTGAATTTGCCGTTAATAAATGATTTATTATTATTAAAATATATCTATTTATTAAAATTTTTTAAAGATATTGACTAAAAGTTATTATTTATTAAATGAGTTATTAAAAGATAAAAATATCTTTATTTATTACTCTTTATTTATTTTATTATTATGTAATTCTTTTTTATTTGTGAGAAAACGTCTCCAACCGTGAAAAATAATAAAAATATTTTGATGTAAAATTTAATAAATAATAATAATTTAATAAAGTTAATCGATTATGTTACTACGATTTGAAATAACATTCGGCTGCAAGGACTCTCCGCTTAATTTTTTTTTTATTATATGCAAATTTTTTTCTGATAAAAAGGAAAGTGTGTATGTCTGAAGAGGAAAATAAATATGCTTTGGAGGGTTGGAAAATCTATTTTTTGAAGTGCAAATTTTATTACTCAAAAATTGCAAAACAGTTAGATTTAAAAAAAAAACTTCCGAAAATGTTTTTTTATTTAAAAAAAAAGTTTAATACATCGTTAAAATAATAGTATTTATATATGTGTGTGTGTCTTTTTAATTAAAAAATCCGTTATTTCTTCTTCATTTTAATACATTTTTAAATATTGCTTTCAACAATATCGGTAAAATGAAAGCCTAATATTATTCATACTTTTAATATAATAAAATTAATAGATAGCATGTTATCGTCGATAATTTGCGTCTTTCGAGGCAGATTGTTAGAGCTTTTAAATTTGGCTGACAGATATTTCTTGGATAGCAATATTAAGAAATGGTGTTTCGAAAATTAAATTAAAATTTTAATTAAAAAATTAACAAACTTCCAGCATTTTTTAAATAGAATTTTGAATCAAACGGCCAGAAACGAATTTGCAATCTTTTGAAATTTAGTCAAAAGATTACAAATTCGTTTGAAAACTAGTTTTGTTATCTCTTTTTCAATTTCATTTAATATTTTTATTTTTTATCTTAATATTTTATGCATATTTTTCATTGATTTAGTGAACTATACTTCTACATAAGCACATTGCGGTGATGTTAAATACGATTTTATGTGCATATTATTGTTATTTTAATTTGTTAAAGATAATATAAGACTAAATATTTAAAATCTACAACCTTGTCTTGTCTTCCTATGATGTGAATGAAGATTCAAATCTACTTTATTATTTTCTTTCCTATTATTTTTGTATTTTATGTCATTTATTTTAGATTAGCATACATTTAAAAATTAAGCATTAAACATGGCTTTTTTTTTAATAAAGAAACATTAGATTTATTTTTTATTTTACCAGTTTTTTAATAACTTTTTTTAAGATGGAATAAACGAAAATTAAAAAATTAACTTATTAGTTTTAATATATTCACTTAGCTCAATCATTAAATAATTCTTCCATCAACTGCAAGATAATTCTTTTTAAAGGTTATGTTAATTATTTATGCTTTATAGTTTGCCTAAACAGAAATTCTCGTAAAAAGCTAGAAAACAAATATTTCTCATAATAATTTACAACTATATACAACCTTTCTTTTTCTTGCAATCATGCATTGGTTTAACAAAAATAATATTTATTGCAAATACCTTATAATAAAATGATACTAAATGCATGCTAAAAGTTATACTAAATCCATGATGGAAGGACCAACTGATCTCCTAAAGTGGCTGGTACAATCTTAATTATTTCGATTTCATTTTCAAAGCATATATCTAACAATAATCATCCTTATAACGTAAATGTATTTTCAATGTGAAACAAAAAAAAAAGTCGGGAACGCTGTGTTAATATATTAAATACTTTTAGCTAACATTAGAACTCGTGTTCATCTTGGGCTCTAGCCACATTGTACTTACTTAGTTATGCTCCGATTCCACTTGAAATGTAAAATTAATATTAATTATCTATTTATCATTCATGTTTAGCTGTCAATTATGCATTTATATTGTTACAGTATTGTTGAATGTATAAAATGGATTTTTAATTGTTTTATATATTTCTAAATATCTTTTCTAATCAACTACTGTTCTTTAAATAATTTACATTTGTTTTCTGAAAACGCAATGAACTTGCTTTTAGACATTAGGTGAAAATAAGCTTGGATTTATATATCCCTTCAAATCCATTTTGTGATTTATGACAGATAACTTTATCAATGCGACTAAAGTTGTTAAGAAATAAAAGAAGTTTTTAGAAATAATAATAATTAAAAAAAACAATTCACTTTGTCTCAAAAACTGTTGTTATGACTGTTTCAAGCGCCATCATTAGAACAATATTAGAAAACTTATCAGGAGAAATGGAAAGAAAAAAAAAGGGAGAGCCCGAAGTGGAGCAGTTTGAGTTTTTGGAAAGGGGATATCCTACAACGGCAAATTTACAAGCAATTCGTTCAATCAAATCCTATTACTCCTTACAATGGTTAATCCACAGTGGTACCAATGTAATTGATCTTGACCACTTGTTATCTGCTAAGAGAAAATATATTAAATGAAAAAATGTCTTTCACAGTAGATTAAAGAGATCTTTATATTTTCTATAGACTACTTATATTCTCTTTTCAAATTTATCACAGAAATTACACAAAAAATAAATATTGAGGTGATTTGTGCCTTTATATCGAAATATCATAGTATAATAATATTTTAGATTTCATTTTAATCTATCTTTATATAATTCTTTTCTCTTAATTATAATAGCAATAAAATAAATAAAAATGGTTCTTATTATAGACGATATAAGTTTATTATATTATTACAATATAAAGGCAATATTAAGTTTAGTAAACATTAAAAAAATCCTAGTAGTCTTTTTACGAAAGATGTATGATTGTAATAACGTAAAATTTATAATTATTTTGTCTATTTAGTGGGAAAACTAAAGCACGGAAAGAATATTGAGACCTGATATTTCTGTTTATGTTAATCATCCAATAAATCATTCTGAGTTCATTGGGGGGAAAAAAGGCTAGGAAGTGATTAGTCTACATTTTCTAAAAATGTACAAACTATTGCAAGAATGTATGGTAAGAAAATGTATTATTATTTTAACTAAATTTTAATATTTAAACCTAAGGAAAAAGCTTCGGTCTAATTGTGCATGTGCTTCTCTACAGATCAGCCTTTTTTACTTGCATCAATCAAATTTGGCAAATATATAGTTTTGTAGTCAGACAACAAAGTATTAGCCCTTATTCGAGCTAACTTTTTAAAAGTTTACAGAAGATAAATATTTTTTATTGCATCACAAAATTTAAATATATTTTTATACCTTTTTAATGATAATAAATATTTTTCCAACACAATTTTTTTACAACATGTAATAATTTTTTTTAATTAATTTAAACTTATTTTTCAACAATATATATTTTATAGCTAAAAAAAAACGTTTTTAATGGTGATATTTCATATCTGCTTCCCCCCATTGTAGCCAGTTTCCCTTCCCCTTAGAATTTAATGTACTCTAGAATTTGGAAAGTTTTAACTCTTCAATCAGCTAAGGAAATTAACTACATTCCCACTAAACATGCCTTTTCTCTTCTGAATGGATCTTCAGCAAAAAAATTTCATCAGCAAAAAAAAAAAAAAAAATCAATCTTTCTTTTTAAAAAAAATTATTGGTGTTTTATGTGTTGGATTCATTATAAATGTGCTTTCTAAAAATTTGAATAAAAGAATTTTTTAATAAAAGTTTTTAAAATGTGAATTTATAAATTGAAAATGTGAAATTATAAATTCGAATTCTCCTGTTTTAATTATAGGATACATATCCAAGTTCAACCGCTCTTTCATTTGCTAAAATATTTTTTTCTTCTTCTTTTATGAATACTTTGATTTTAAAATTAATTGGTACAGGAATTTTTCTTTCATTTGCATCTAAAATGTACAAAACTACTTTGATTTTAAAAATACTGGTTTCATTCTAACTCCTTAATAAAAAAATATTTTGTGATCCTATTCATTCTCTGCCCATCCCCTTTTCTGTAATGAATAAAATCAGTCTTTGGTCAATTGCCATCTATTTTCTTTTATTGATCCAATTGATAAATGTAAGTTAAACCATTCAGATAATTTCAACTGACTTGTGACATTAGCTTTAAAATTTTTACTGAAGGTGAATTGGAACTATACCAAATTATTTTTGGAAATTAACCTTTCTTCACGTTTTTGTAATAGGGACAACAGAAGTTGTTTTAAAAAGCTATTCTCCAAGTTATTAAATTGCCTAATGAACAAATCAATTTGAAGATCATTTGATTCTGGGATTAAGATTAAATTTTATTATTGATTCTAAGTAAATAATTATTTCAACATAACATAAACAGTGTTAAAATTCAGTATACCATTGTAATGTCCATTATTCTAAAATGATTTTAAAAAATTCTATTATATTTTTCTACAACGTTTTATTCTACATCCTCATAGAAATTGCTTTTTTTTAATAATTCAGTCAAAAACCTTACTTAAACTATAGGTTTTAAGGATGTTATCAACCTCCATCATTTCTTTCACACAAACCCCCCAAAAATATTCACCACTCATTTAGCATTTATCTACTCATCTTCATCTATATTAATAAAAATGGATCTCGAAATGCGTTGCTAAGCGCAAAACTGGTGAACGGCTCGACCGATTCGGCTAATTTTTAAAAAAATATTTTCGTTAAGACACGAGGATGGTTCTTATCAAGAGAAAAAATGAAAAAAACTGCAAGGAAATTAGTTAAAATGACACTTTTTTTACTTTCCCGCCAAAAATCTTCATTTCTTTCCCCCCACACCAACTGAGTACGATAGCAGGAAGTAATAAATTATGATTTGTTCAGAAAGAAATACGCGAAGTCAGTTGGTTTTCATTTATAGATAACGGGATGTTAAAAAAGAAAGAAAATAATCGCTTTTATGGAGCTGATTATACTGATTAAGAACATTTTTCCAAACGGGCGTGAGTATCATTTTTTTCATTATTAATTGATAGTTTTCATTTCTTACTGTTTCTATTAATTCTGTTCTGATGTAAAGTTGTTCTCAAATATGCACATCAAAATTTTCACGCGTACAAAGTCGCGGGTAAAAGCTAGTTTAAAATAATATTAGTATAGCATTTCATGTGGAGCAAATCCTTTTCATTTTGTTAAAGATTTGATTAACTAATATACATGACAATAATAAAAACTTGTGAAGCAAAGCACTTATAATTTATGAATTATCATTGCAAAATCAAACTGTGAAAATATTAAGTTTTCATAAACTGAGAAAAAGAAAAATTTCTTATGAAAATGTTACTTAAAAACTATGCAAAAGCATGTGATTTTTTAAATAATATAATTAAAAATTCTCTTGTACTAAGTTAGAATAAACTAAGATTAGCAAATTAAATTCAAAACTAATTTTTCTATTTTTAAATCAAAATTTTTTACTTCTGTATCACAAAAGTAAAAGATTCTACATTTTGAACTAATCAATAAGCATGAGGGAAAATAGTTAAAATATACAAGATATATGAATTTTTTAGTAAAAGTTTGCTTTTAAAATGTTATTACACCAACCGTATAATTAGAAAAAATAGATTGTATTACCTTTTCAGATTTATTTTGGCTATTTTTTATTAA
Source organism: Argiope argentata (assembly GCA_026289955.1). Taxonomy (NCBI): domain Eukaryota; kingdom Metazoa; phylum Arthropoda; class Arachnida; order Araneae; family Araneidae; genus Argiope; species Argiope argentata. The sequence goes on along the minus strand of JAOUZG010000877.1, from coordinate 143,391 downwards.
AATTCTGATTTTGTGTATCAATAGAGGAATTAAATTTTGATATGCATAAATAAATTTTTATTAAGCATTTATGAAAAAAAATATAAAATAAAAATATATGTATTAAAAAATACACTTTTTATAATCATGTCATATTAATCAGTTTATGCAGAATTATTTTTTAATTCAATATAAATCTTTTTTTAACGAAACAAAAATTAGTTTTTATTAAATAGGAAAGATAGAATATTTTGATGATTCATTTGAACATGTTTGATCTTAACAGGAAATAAGCCCTTAACTTTCTTAACAGAGAATAAGCCCCATTTTTTTAATCAAAAACAAACAAAAAGAATTCAAATATTTGCTCATTTTTTTACAATATATATCTTTACACATATGAATTATTCAATTTTAAAACAAATATTTAAATGTTTATCGTGGCACGATATCAACATTCAGAAAAGAATAATTTAAAATAATCTGGTTCATTTAATGTATTTTTTCAATAATGCAAATTTTTTAAAAAAATTACAAGGTAATAGATTTTTATTATTGCCGTTTTTAGACCACAAAATATGCTTTACTGCTAATACAAATGATAGCAAATAACATAATGAAAGAATGTCTGCTGTTATAAAAAAATGTTTTAAATGTTCTATAACACTAATTTATTACATAATAAGGTATTTATCTCATTTTTAAATTTGAAGTTATTTTTTTTAAATTTAGCTCTATACATTTAAAAATATATAAGCATTCAAATTTTATTTTAATTGTATAAAAATGTCATACACCACAGCAAATACAGCCAAATTGCAAGAAATAAAATTAAAACGTCGAATTTGTTTTTCGAATAAAGCGCCATTTTTAGTTTCCATTAAGAATTAAAACGAGTCTTGTAAGTTCATTGCATTACTCGGTGAAAACATTAAATTTTATCTAACAAACTAATGGGTGATAAAATTTAATTCTAAGTTAACACATTGGTTTCTGGCTATTTAATTAATTGTAAATAGAATGTGCATGTGAAAAATCCAGCTTTTCCACTCTCTCACTATTCTCAGACAGTCAACATTCATTTCTAGTCAAAAATTAGATTCTTATAACGTAATTATAAATAAATCGTATCACGGTATTATCCTTTTATTAAGAAAGGTAGTGCATCATTAAGGTCTACTTTCTTCGATAATTCGTTACTCTTTAATCGACAGTCAAGAACACCACTAAGTATTACATTTTAAAATGCGCTCCATTCTTGGCGTACAAATACATTTTCACCGTTTGGCGCAAATCAAGACTTTCTACAAGCAACCATACATCTAGTACGTCCTCACCCCCATTCTCAGCCCGTCCTCCAGAGCTTCTTTCCTCCCAAACTTCCAGTGCTCCCTTCCCCTAAAAGCGTACTCCGGTTAACCACTCTCATATTTTTGAGTGAAACTGTTAAGTTGTCTTTAAATTTCACAATATGTATTTTATTTAGAATTTATAAGTTTTCAGAGCTTATCAATCAATCAATTTATCAACTAATTTCATTTCATTTTATAATGAGAAATTAATTTTTGCTTTGCGTTTTCTGAAAATAATTTTTAAATTAAGAAATAACTTAAATTCAAAACATTAATTTCGAAAATGCCGGGTGGTAGAAGAAATGCCAAGTCAAGTTCTTTCAAACACCATCCTCATGCATCTGATGATAGGTAAGATTTCTGTGTCATTAATATTTTTTAACGAGTTACAGTTGTGTACCAGCTGTTAAAAGAAGCAAAGACTGATTAAAATTGGCATTCATATCCAAACATAAATCTAAAACAGATTTTTTTTAATGGAGAATTTAGCTAATAATTTATTAGATATTCTGACTAAAAAGCAATTTTTCTGAATAAAAAAAAACAAAGAGTAAATTCAAATTATTATGTAATTTTGTGGCATTTTGTGTTTCATTTGAAAAAAGTGCATAATTTTTATTAAAATCTTCTTGCATGTGTATGCCTGTTAATAATTTAATTCTTAAAACCATCAGATAATTTCTTATTAATGGACGAATTATAATCCCTTTTTTATCTTTTGCTGCTTCTTTGTTTTCTAGTTATCATTATTCTCTCTTTTTTTTAACCTTCTAAAGACTAAACTAGAAAATTAGGTTAAAATTAACAAATTTTTACATGTGTATTAAAATTTGTGTGTGTGTGTATATATAGCTTCATATTGATGCTTGATTTTTAATTTATAGAGAAATAAATGATTTATAATAAGAATAAATAAGGAATGATGAAGATATACAATAATTTACTTTCAATTGTATTCTTTTAAAATTTTGTAAAAATTAAGTTCAATTGCACTACTATTTTAATAAGTGATTATTTTGATTATTTTAAACTAAGAAAATTCTTAAAAGTATTAACCAATCAAGTTTTTGCTTTATAGAAAGAAATTGAAATTAGTCTGACTTCAATTTGAAAAATTATTGTCAGTATTTTACTATTACAGGTTTTATTATTTTTTTAATCATCACAAAAGGATAAGATGTGTTTGAACTTTAATATTGTTTAGTTTATGCTCGGAATGCTTTGGGAAATTTGGAATAAGATTTTCTTTAAACTTATATTAAAAAGAAATATTGTAACTGTTGAAAAAATTGGCCTATATTTTGTTAAATCTATATAATTTTCTAAGTGAGGAAGAAAAAAAATAATTATAAATTTTGGGGGGAGAGGAGGAGATTTATGTGTATTTTTAAACATGAAAACTCAAAAGATGAAATAGTCTATATTAAAACTGTAAATTTTCAATAGATCTGCCAATTTGTTGACTATCTGCTCATTGTGGTTGAATCAGCTCAGAAATGTTACTTGCTAGTTGGGCAAATTTTAATGTGCCATTTTATTACCTACTCAAATTTCAAGATGAATTGTGAGTATGTGAATATTATAACTCAAAAGCACTCTGATCTAGATCAGCGATGAACAAATTGTATATGAATTGCTAAATAAGAAAAAAATATCTCTACATTATTTTGCCCATGGGAACACATTATAACACACGACACTATTTATCCAAGGATGCTTACTAATATATTGAATTTTACTATTAATTTTTCCTTTTATTTGAATTTTGAACCCCAAAAATTATTTAATTATAATTTGTTATATGTTAAAAGTAAAAATATGGTTTATATCTTGATATCCATCAATTAAAAAACAATTTCAGATAAATAAAAATTTGTTTAGAAGTTATGCATACAGATCAGCAAGAAAATGTTAAATGAGGTACACAAAAAAAATTATTTTAATAACCATTGATAAAGTAGGCTATCTAATACCATAATGTTATTGCAGATTAACTAATAATGCATATTTTTAACTAAAATTTTTAAAATTTTATCTTAAAATGCAAAGTGTTTTCCTGATTATTTTGTTATATTAACTTAGGTATTAAATATACTATTAAAATTTTGTATTAAATGAATAAGGAAAATAAGATATTTTTGTGCTGTAAATGTTAAAATGTAAATGAATTATGAATATTGGATTTCAGAATCTTAACTGTAGAGAAAAGTGCAATTTGCTGAATTTTAAAGTCAATCAAAAAACATGTTTTTTTTTTTCACTTTAATTTTTTTTTATTTCAGGAATATTTTTATTAATTCATAAGCTCTCAAATTTCTCATTACAGTTCTAATGAAGTACTCATTAATCCAGCACTCAAATTTATTAAGATAATCTTGCAAATATATATAATTTATTAAGAAGTTCTATTAGTACACAAAAAATATGGCTTTTAAAATTTTGTTCTAATGAAGTGAATTGAGCTGTGAGTGCTTTTTTAAAACACTTGGTTTTGCTATAATAGCATTTCTGATATTTCTAAAATTTGAATTCTTAATTTATATATTGAATATTCTTAATTTATATAATTATTTGTGTACTGGCCCAAATAGAGACTTTGAAAAGATGGTATCTTGATTAAAAGCTATAGTTTGTCTATTTTTAGCTAGATACATGAAATTTAATGTACTATAAATATATTTAAAATATTATTTTTATTATGTTAATGTTTGAGCTAGGTACAGAAATTGTAAATATGTATCACATGTTTGAAAGAATTTCTGAAAGGAAAAATGTTTTTAATGAAAATTTATCATCTCCAATATACTATCTAATATAGGAGTACATTTGAGATGTTGAATCTGCATTTAAAACATATTTACTGAAAGTATGTAATAATATATGTGCATAAATATTATAATGTATATATTATGAATTAGTACTGTTCATCATTAAAAGAACCTTGCAATGAAAAATAACTGACACAACATTTATTTTACAAGAAGACTAATATTTGCATAAATTTACATCAGTTCGTTTTAAAATCATGCTCTTCTTACCTTAGCTTTGACTTTTTTTTTTTTAAAAGCATTTTACTAATGCATACATTTAAAATGTAATGACTGAAAAAGTTTTTAGTCATATATCTGAGTTTATAAAAGTAAACTGAGGAACATACTTCTTTTGAATAAATTGATAACATACTATTGTTATCAAAAAATACCCAGAATGGTGGCATAAAAATAAAAGGATAAATTTATTAGTTAAGATTTACTGTATGTACACTTCTACCAGTGTTTTTATTATTTTTTTCCAATAATCAAAACATGCTTAAAGTCGTTTTTGTAAAATTCCTTTAGAGTTCGTTGTGAATTTTCTTTTATTAAATTAATGAATTTAAAGCATTGTCCATGAAAATGCTGTTTCAACTTTAGAAATAAAAAAAAAGTCACTTGGTACCACATCAGGTAATAGGGGGTTTGCGGATCTGAATTCGTTAAAAGTTTATAAAAATTCATGAGTAATAATTACATTATGAAAGAGCATATTATCGTAGTACAGAAACCATAAATTTTATCTCTACATTTCAGAACGTTTCGACGAATTACTTCGCGCAATCTTTATTGACTATCTCATCAAATAGTAGGAATTCGTAATATTTGACTAAAGAAATGGTTGATTTCCACTTTTGCGGTATCAAGTACAGGTTGATATTGATACTGGATTGTACTTGATACAGCCATAACCGATTTTCTCTTTCGTAAATGAAGCTGGATATTTGGAAGGTATCGGTTCTTGCACTTGTGCCTTGTAACCAATAATAGAAAGAATATAATTCGAAATTGGAATTTTGCTTCTTCAGGAAAGGCATTAGTGACGATATACGGTTGGCTTTAATTTTGAGAATGATTGAGTATGGGTTGGAAGAAGAAAGAAAGGTATTTGTCGATGTAGTTAGTAAAAGAGAAGAAGATTCTTCATTGCCGCGAGGTAAAAAAAAAAAAAGCTTTGGTTGGGTATGTTGTACATACTATAATTAAAATATATCATACTTGCTAATAACATCTCCGAGACAGACTGCGAAATCAGGCTATTTGTTTAAGATTTCTTTAGTATGGCCCCATTGACAATGAAATAGATTATCTACCGAGTCTAAACATCGATGCCAAATACCCGATATATTAGTCTGTATCAATTTAATACAGTATCACTCGCCCAACTCCTTAACCTTATCATGTCCACAATCAAGCTATGCGCTATTGATTCGAGAGGTGTTATTTTTTTCATTTGATTCGCAGCTTTTAAGTATAGGATGTTGTGTACAATTAATCAAACGTTGTAATGTCTAATTTTTATATACAACATTGAGATAAGTTTTTCAGTTCAAAATAAGAATTATTCCAAGCACTATTAATATTCCCTCGATATTTTGAAAAAAGATATCAATCTTTGAGCTCAACTTAAATCATTTTCAAAACAAAACTTTAATGTCTTTATAATTTTAAGCATCTTCATCAGCTTCTCTGGCAATTCAGATGCATTATTAGAGTAAAGGTAGTTAAATGCTCTATTTATTTTGTTTTCGTTATTTTCAATGACGATGGGCCCGAACTCGCAATCTGAGGGTTAGTAGCCGAGTAGCATAACCATTTGGCAAAAAGGTCACTTCAACCAGATGGTTGTTATCTGGCTTATAAAGCTTTCGCCACAAATTAAAATGCCTTTCTTTTAATTAAAATATATATTATTACCATCTTTAGATTAAAATCTTGGATCATTTTTCAGAAGCAACTCTTTCTTTTTCTTCTGCACTTCTTCAAAAAAGATAATCTCTAGACAATGATTTTACATTGTTGGTCTGAGTACATTTATTTTTCAATCTAGCTAGGATTTACCGAGTATTTATCCAACCTGAATGAATTTATAGTAGTGATTGATTAAAGTTACTCATATTCTTCAAAGCTATTAACTTCATAGAATGCAGAGGATCTGTTGATAGGACCTAATCTTATTACAAACTTGGAAGTACATAAAATTCTTGTTATATGATTTTGTGGAAAAACTTCTTTCAAATCCCATGTCTATATCTCCCATATTCAGTCTCAAGATGAATCCCAATTTTTTAATCTTTACGAAAAAAGAATTTAGTATTTAGCCACTTTAAAATCAACCTCATCATGGAAATAACCTACATCTTTTTAAACTCAAGTTGCCAACTCATGTATTTGAAATGTCATAATGAAACAGATTTTAGTTGGTGCACATGAGCTCATTCCATCTGACGAGGAATACGATTCATTTATCTAAATTCGTTACGAATTTTTGTATTCATGTTTATATCTGATTTAATTTGATTCTAAAACTAGCAGGAATGGTCTTCTCAAAACTTCTTTGCATACTCTCCAATAAAGGTGCTATCGTAGAAAACGCCTTAAAATGCATTGGCCTACAATAGTTACAAAAATATTTAGAGTGACTTTAGCATTTTTATTGAATGTACCGTGTGATCCTTGGCTAGTGTTTCGACAATTAGTCTCTTTCATTCGGTTAAAATTATTTGAAAATCGAATTCGAATTTTATTCGCTTCCTTCGTAATCGATTGAACCAAAAATTTGACACAAAGTTATATTTGTAATCATGGAGTCACATACGAAATTTGATATATCTATGTCGTTGCGTTGTGATTTATTGCATTTCCATGTTTCTGAAAGTACAGTGTAATGTCTTAGCTTAAAGTAACGAAACTCTTTAACACTAAGAACATTTATTCACAGACAACACAAAACATTTAAAATGAATTTAGAAACAAGATTTAGAAAATTAATAAATATCAGAAAATTGAGAACATTTAGAAGTCCAGAAATATTAGACAATTTAGAAGTCAGCTCTGTTACGCGTCAAGACATGCTAAAACCAATCTTTTTCCGCTCCAACTCAATATGGCGACGTCTCTTTCGTCGAGCGCGGACAGCGCCATCTATCTCAATTTAGGACAGTACAGACTCCTCCCCTCTTGGAAACTTTTCGACGTAGGCGAAAAGCTGAAAATAGACTCAAAACAAAAACTACTACACATGCATAGATACTGTAAATGACACAAAAAATATATATGAAGATAATTATATAAAAGATTAAATGTATATATAAATACAAAAGAAAAGAAACTTTTTCTTTTAAAGACCCATTTCATATTTGCCAGACAGTACACTACTTGACAGGAAGAGGAGGGATCATACTCAACGCGTCAGCATTTTTGTGCTGCTTACCCTTACGATGAATTATATTGAAATTAAAGGATTGGAGTGCCAATGACCACCTCAAAATTCGAGAATTTTTGCTTGCATTGGTTTTGAGCCAAGTTAGAGGATTATGATCAGTCACAATAGTGAAGCTCTGGCCATCCAAATAGCATTTAAGTCTCTGAATTCCAAAAATAATAGCAGCACACTCCTTTTCACTAACACAGTAGTTCTTTTCCACGTTCGAGAACTTCCTACTAAGATAGACGATTGGATGTTCTTGGTCCTCTTCAGTCACTTGAGATAGAACCACACCTATCCCATTATCAGAAGCATCTGTCTGTAATATGAATGGACGGTTATAGTCAGGAGAATGAAGCACTGGTTTGCTTGCAAGAGCCTGCTTCAATGATTTAAAGGCTTTCTCACAATCTTCCGTCCAAAGCACCTCTTTTCGGCATTTTCCCTTTAAAGCATCTGTTAGAGGCGCGGCAATTGTAGAAAACATGGGAATATAATGAGAATAATATCCCGCTAGACCTAAAAATGCTCGTATATCCGTTTTGGTACGTGGAGTTGGAAAGTTCTTTACAGCCTCTATCTTCAACTCTGAAGGCCTTCTACATCCTTGTCCCACTATATGTCCTAAGTACTGGACTTGACTTTGCGCAAATTTACATTTAGATGGTTTAATGGTCAAACCAGCCTTTTGTATTCTTTGCAACACGGTTTCTAGATGCTTGATATGGTCTTGGAAACAGACAGAAAATATGGCGATGTCATCGAGATAAGGCACAGCAAAATCTTCACAAGCCTCCAGCAATTGTGCTACCATTCGACTAAATTCATAAGGAGCGTTCTTAAGCCCAAATGGCATACGTAATGGTATGTATGTGCCAAAATTTGTGACGAATGCAGACAACCTTTGAGCATGTTTAGACAAAGGAATTTGCCAATATCCTTTTGACAAGTCTAAAACTGTTATAAATTTTGCAGAAGACACTGTTTCAATTCTTTCTTCTATATTCGGTAGTGGGTAAAATTTGGTCTTCGTAATTTTGTTGAGATTTCTATAATCTATGCATGGACGTGGCTCTTTTCCAGGTGCTTCCACTAGTACCATAGGTGAGGTATAGTCAGAATATCCTACTTCAATAATTTTCATGGAAAGCATTTTCTGTATCTCCTTACGTAGGATTTCATTTTGCCTAGGTGATGTCCTATAAGGCTTTGACAGCACCGCATCGTCCGACACTAGTTCAATGTCATGAGTGACGAGGTTAGTTTTTCCTGGAACATTGGAAAAGCATTGTCGATATTTCCAGATAACATTTCTCAATTGTTCACACTGATCTTCCGTCAATGTATTTCCAGTCAATTCTGGGGTGATTTCTGATAAATCCAGAACATTTGGAGTTGGTTCCAGATGAATCTCTAATTCATCAACTCCAATTCCTTCTTCAGTTTCTAAGGAAAGATAATTAATCTGTTCTGGTCTCTTGTAATACGGCTTTAACATATTCACATGGTATACCTGAGACTTATCCTTCCTATTTGGTACGGACACCACGTAATTAGTTTCGGAGAGTTTTTTCAAAATAGTACCAGGCCCAGTCCAGCGTGAGCTAAGTTTGTTTGCTCTACAATTAGCGAAAATCAGTACTAAGTCTCCATCCTGAAACTCTCTTTTCACAGCTTTCTTGTCATACCAAATTTTGTTTCTTTGTTGGGATTTTTCCATTTCCTTGACAGCAAGATTTTGGTAACGTTTCAATCGATTAAGTAAAGTGAACACATATTCAGTCACTGGAGTTTGTTCTTCTTCGGATTGGAGCCAATTTTCATAGAGTAGAGTGACGGGTGTTCTAAGGTTTTTCCCATGAACCAGTTCAGCTGGGCTAAACCCTGTAGATTCGTGAGTAACAGTTCTTAGAGCGAATAAGGCGGCGTGAACATGTTTTTCCCACTCCGGCCCTTCTTCGGCACATAAGACACGGAGTATTCGACCAAGCGTTCGATGGAAACGTTCAACAGGATTGCTCTGTGGATGATAAGCTGAACTATGTACAACTTTTACTCCAAAACGTTCAAAGAATTCTGTTGTGACTTCACTCATGAAAGAAGTCCCTTGATCATGCTGAATTTCTCTCGGAAATCCCATGCGACTAAAAATTTGAAGAAGTGCATCGATGACAGAAGTGGATGTGATGTTCGTTACAGCGACAGCATCGGGATATTTGGAGGCCAAGCACTTCGCTGTAATCAAATACTTCTTTCCAGATTCAGTAATCGGCAATGGTCCGACAGCATCAATATTGATTTTAGCAAACACTTCTTGAATTATTGGAACTAATTTCATAGGAGCCTTTTTCTTGTCATTAGGTTTTCCCACACGTTGACAGTGATCACAACTTCGGACATATTCTTCTATTTCCTTGTAGCAATTCGGCCAAAAGAAATATTTTGCAAGAATGTCTTTAGTTTTTGTAACGCCTAAATGACTTGCTGCACCGTCATGACACAGAGTCTTGAGTCTTTCTCGAAATTCTTTTGGCACTACCAATAAAAGTTTATCTTCACCTAATTTATTTGTCTTCCCTTTTACCAAAAGTCCATTTGGGAGAATTTTGAACCCAATTTTGCATTCTGTTTTACCTATGTTTTTCACCAAAGATTGTAGTTCTTTGCACTCTTGTTGAGCAGTGATAAAGGCTTTAGAATCAATCTTTAGTAATGACAAGCCCTCGAATTCTTCTTTAGAAGGAAAAGAGAATAAATCATCATCTTCGATATCTTCTGTAGCTGCCGTCTCAGTTTCCTCTACAGATAAAGGTTCATTTTCTTTGATATGCACCAACTCTTTTTCCTCTTCCAATCGTTTCTGAGCTCGTGTTTGGATTGCATTGAGTTGTTGAGAAACAGGAATGTTCTCCATCTTTTCTATAAGGGCTGCAGTTCTATTCCCTAACAGATATCTACCTTTATCGGCTTTGTTAGATACAATCGCTGCCTTAGTTATCAAGTGTCCAAACTCACCTTTCAGCTCAACTTCAGCTAGTGGTAAGCACACCGGTGAATCATCTAATGGCTGCTGAACCCAAACCTGCTCACCTGTAAACATTTCTGGTTTAATTACTTTGAGGCTCACAACATCAATACTAGATCCTGTGTCCCGCAGAATAGGCATAGGGAATCCATTTACTTCGCCCATAGAAGTGTGTGGTAACATTAAATCATCTTCGTAAGCTTCAAATATATGATTTACAGTTGCAGGATTTTCTTTGTTTATCAACAAGGGACAATTTGGTCTAATATGATCCTTAGAACCACATTTATAACATTTAATTACTCTTCTTTTGTCAAAGTCTTCATTATTTGAATGCTTCTTAGCATCAAAATCTTCCTTTTTAATATGAAAAGATGCTTTATTTTCATTCGGAGATTTAGCTTTCCAAGTCGGAAATCTCTCTTTTGAAGAACCACTGAAAGGTTTTTTCTTCCAAAGACTACGGATGCTATCATATTCATCCAGCTTTTGAACGAGTACTTCTGGACTTTTTATATCCGACCATTCGTCAATAAAATGTTCTCTAGCCTCCCAAGGCACTTTTCTTTTAATCTGCTCAGTCACAATTAAATCACTAAGTTCGGTGAAGGTGTTTACTCCCAGTCCTTTCAACCATTCTTCAAAGTAGTTTCTCACTTCATATAAGAAATCTGTCCAATTGCTATCCGAACCTTTTACATGGTTATGAAATTTTTGTCGAAATTTTTCAGCCGAAAATCTGTATCTTTTCAGCAATAATTTTTTTTTATATGCGAGTAGTTGTTTGAAATTTCTTCTGACTCTCTGGCAATGAGCTGCGACATCTCATAAGGCAACAATCCAATTAAATGAGATACCCATAAGTCTTCAGCAATATCAACTCGCTTAGCTTGCCTTTCGAACAAAACGAGATACAGACTTATATCACCATCTTTAGGATCAAATTTTTGCATAAGATGTCTAATTTCCAGCTTTGGTTTATTAGGCACCAGAGTCATTTCACTCGACTTGGACTTATTTTCTAACTCTAGTAGCAATTTCTTCAGTTGAAAAGCATTTTCTAGCTCTTTTTCTTCAAGAATACGCTTTGCTTCCCTTTCTTTTTCAATTCGCTTTTCTTCCCTTTCTTCAAGCCGTGTTTTTTTAACTGTTTCTAGCAATTCTTTAATATACTCAACTTCATCTTCAAAATTATCCATTGAAGAAATGGCATTTTTAATATCAATAACTGTTGCAGAAGCATCGATATTGATTGAGAGGCACTCGGCTAGTTTGAGCAAATCTGCTTTTAAAACTCTTCCCAAAAAGGCCATTCTGACGAATATATATATATAACTCAATGTGACTTAATAATTTTAATCTAAATACCAAATTAAGATTAACTTTCTTATTTTTAATTGGATCCCCACTCTTTACAAAAGTCAACTAGTTTCAAAAATTAAAAATGCGCAAAATACAAGAAAACTAAGATATTTTTTTTTTTTTGTAGAATCTAAATATTACTATTAATAAGATACTTAGTAAACTCTCATAAAATATAATATCATATACAACTGTGCGGTTCTTTATCATAAATTTCAAAATAAAATACGAAAAGAATTTCTTTTTAAACCTAAAACGTACACAAATATGATTCAATTTCCTCAAAACGAGAAAAAAACTAAAACATAATTCCAATTTCTGCTTAAAAACAAAATAAAAATAAAAATGCAACAAGTGATCAAAATAATACCGTAATAAATTTTCTTTTCAAGCGATGATACACTATTGAAGAAAAAAGAAACAAAAAGGAATCATTTTGTTTCGACCGGAAATCATCCGTCTCAGATCAAAGCAGAACTATAACGAATTAAATATATTTTCTATACTCAATCTTCAAAACAAAACTATAGTTCTGTCTTGAAATTTGTTTCATATATTCTGATAATATTATTGAACTTTCTTTCTGTTTTATCAGTATATAGAAAAAATCAACTAAATTTCTATGTTAAAACACAATCACAATTATTTCCAGTTGATTTATTTTGCGCTTACAACTCTATAGCTTAAACACAATAAATATAACTCTTTGCATAGAATTTCTAGTTATTTATACAACCACAAATAACTTTTATGCAACTGAAATTTTATATTACAAAACAACCAAAATTTTGCTGTAAAAGTAAACTGCAAAATTAAAGTTAACTACAATTATAGTAACAGTATACGCAATACTTTACACAACTATAAATATTAATCCAAACTGAGTAATTTACATTCAAGCAACCGGAATTAAATATGCTGTACAAAAGTATACCGCATTCTCTTTGCATATAACCAAAAGCAACTAGAGTTACCAATGCTATACTAGTACACTGCAAAATAAAAATTCCTTGCTAAATAAATTCTCAAATTTTCTTAAGAAAACATTTTATTATACAATTTAAAATATATAAATACACTATTCAAATTTTAACATTTTCAGAATAGATACTGTCTGGCAAAAAATGAACTTACCCCCAGCATGCTGAAAATTAATAATAATAATAAAAAAAATATGTAACAGAACTGACTTCAGTTTTGAGGTTTGTGTGGATCGAAATCCCAAGAGCTGCCACCAATTATAAGTCTGTAATGTCTTAGCTTAAAGTAACGAAACTCTTTAACATTAAGAACATTTATTCACAGACAACACAAAACATTTAAAATGAATTTAGAAACAAGATTTAGAAAATTAACAAATATCAGAAAATTGAGAACATTTAGAAGTCCAGAAATATTAGACAATTTAGAAGTCAGCTCTGTTACGCGTCAAGACATGCTAAAACCTATCTTTTTCCGCTCCAACTCAATATGGCGACGTCTCTTTCGTCGAGCGCGGACAGCGCCATCTATCTCAATTTAGGACAGTGCAACAGAATGACAGACGGCCAGTCCTCGTTGAATTTGGCTTAAACTCTGTTACGTGACTGCAATATAAATGTTTAATCTGTGTGCCCAATTTTATCTATCTAGCTCCCTTTATTTTGCAGTTTTCGCTTTAACTTGTAGTCGAATAGCCAAACAATAGACTCCCGTTAAGCTGATAGAAATCTACTAATTTGGTGTAAAGACCATATACAAATTTTTATCCGTCTGGCTCAGTGTTTTTGAGTCAACTTTATGACAGATAGACGAACATTTTCCAAAAATGTGTATTTCGAACTCAAATAGGTAAAAAACGCGGAAGTTACTCAAAATTTCGAATTCGAATTGATGATTATGATACTTCCTTAACGCATACGAAAAAGTAAAAGGCTCTGATTATGAGTGATATTCTAAGTTCTATAATATTTCTTGTTGTTATGCCTTATTTTAAATAAAGTTTACAGTAATTCATTTTTCTTGTTCTGATATTTCAGAATGAATGTATCAGAAATGTAAAGCAAATCAAAAATTCCTACGATTGTTAATCTATCATGTTAAATAGCTCTATATGCTCTTAATAACTGGTTCTTTTTATTTTAATAAAATGACTTTGAAGTTAATTAAAACAAATAATATTTTTTTTAAAAAATTAAGTCAATTCCTATTTAGGTCAACATAAAAAGTTTTTTTTAGCTAATTTTTATTAGACAAGATATATATATAGAGAGAGAGAAAGAGAGACTAATAGTAGTTGTTGAATAAAGTGAACAGAATTTTCGGAGCGATATCTATTTGTTCGAAATCGAACTGTTCACATATAAAATATTGTGAACTTTCTTAATTTTATTTTTAATGATTTGATAATTAGAAAACTCTGTATTAACACAAAGTGCCATCCACTGCAAGGGTAAAAAATGTATTTGAACTTAAGAAGATGAATAAAAAATATTTTATTAGAGATTGAAAATTTGTGTAGGATATACAGTGTCTCACAAAAGTGATGGGACACTTGTGCTTTACGAAAGGAAAATGTAATAAAATAAATAAATAATGTACAAATTTTTTGTGGGTGTATTTCGTACTTAAATTTTGTAACAATCAATACATAACATACATTTTGTCAAAATATTAAAATATTAATTTAATAAAAATATAATTGTTTAGAACGGAGCAAAAATTAGCTCACATAAGTGATGGGACACCATTAGATATGCAACAAAAATCGTCTGAAATAAGCAATAAAAATATTTTTGGGGGGTTTTATTTTTACTCAAAAGCAATTGGCAATAATTTATAAAATCGTCTGCAGTATTTCTCTCCAGATTGCTTTGAAATTTTTGTGTTTTTTAGCTCTGTGCAGCCATGAATGCTAAACAAAAAGAAACGTCGCCTGAAATTCGAAAAATAATTATTAATTTGCATATTGAACGTGGAAAATCTATTAGAGAAACTGCTAAAACGGTTAATTTGAGTCATTCAACAGTTTTCAACATCATTAAGCGATATAAAAAGAATCATATGATTCAGGATAAAAGAAGACCTGGCCGACCATCAAAGCTATCTAATGGATTAAAGCGAATTATCGTTCGAATTATTAAAAAAAATCCAAGAATGAGTGCTCCTAAAGTTGCTGCTGATTTGCAAGCATTATATGGAGTAATTGTTAATCCTGAGACTATTAGAAGAGTAATTCGATCTGCTGGATATCACGGTAGAGTAGCCGGGAAAAAATTCTTCGTAAATGAAAAGAATCGAAAACTCAGACTGGCATTCGCAAAATCCTACATAAATAAGAATTCTGATTTCTGGAATTAAGTTATATTTGCTGATGAGAGTAAATTTAATATATTTGGTTCTGACGGTAGAATCTTGGTGTGGAGAAAACCCAGGGAAGAATTTCGTAAAGAGAACTTGGTGCCAACAGTAAAACATGGTGGAGGAGGAGTTATGGTATGGGGGTGTATGTCGTCCGCTGGAGTCGGTAATCTTGTTTTTATTGACAGTATAATGGATCAGTACAAATATATTGACATTTTACAGCAAAATTCGAAATCTTCAGCACGAAAATTGAACCTTCATAACGATTTTAAATCCTACCAGGATAATGATCCCAAGCACACTGCTTTGAACGTTAGACTCTGGCTGCTGTATAACTGCCCTGAAATAATAAAAACACCACCACAATCTCCTGACTTAAATCCCATAGAGAATATTTGGCAAGAATTGGAATCAAGAATTCGCAAACGCACCATTTCTTCAAAACAACAATTAAAATCGGTGCTTCAAGAAGAATGGGGTAAAATCACTCCAGAAATCACAGAAAAATTAGTCAAATCAATCCCAAGAAGATTAAATCATGTTTTAAAAGTAAAAGAAAATCCAACAAAATATTAAAACCTTTTAAAAAGTAAAATTTTTGGATAAATATTTGATGGAAAAGTAAGTGTCCCATCACTTATGTGAGCCATTTTTTTGCTCCTTTCTAAATGACTGTTTAATTTATTAAATTTATTTTAATATTTTGACAAAATGTATGTTATGTATTAATTGTTACAAAATTTAAGAATGAAATACACCCACAAAAAATTTGTACATGATTATTTATTTATTTTATTACATTTTCCTTTTGTAAAGCACAAGTGTCCCATCACTTTTGTGAGACACTGTATATAGGGAGAGTGTGAACTAATAGTAGGAATTGAATAAAATACTACTTAATATTTATTTCAATTTTATATTTTCCTCCTGTGGTGACCAGTTAGTCCTCCTGGACATTTAATTTTATTTAACTTCAACTAAATATTGTAATGCTCATTATGACAACAAGATATTTTTTAACATCAAATTGTGACAGACATTAAAGCCATGTTATTTTAATAGCCTTATACCTATTCTATATTTTATGTGCAAGACCCTTGCTAGTGGAATCAAGCACTATTAGAAATATAATTATCTAGATAATCTGTTCCAAATACATGTATTCTTTTAAAATACTGTTTTTTTTTAATGTTAATTGTGCTGATAATAAATAGACCCTTTTTTTTATATGCTTTCAAAATTTATGTGGTTAAAAATGTGATAAATAAAATGATTTTAATTTCATATGAGCTACGAAAATTGTGTTTAAAACTCAAGTGATTTTTTTTCTTCTAAAAATTATGAAAAATTTACGTGGCTAAATTATTTTCATTAAAATGACATTTTTAATTTACTTGTTATTTAATGCAAAAATATATCTTAAATTTAAGCTTGAAACTACCAGAATTTGATTTAATTGCTAATTTAGTGAAATTTCAAAGGAAAAAAAAAACATTTTGAGATGTACATTCCTATTTTCCATATTTAAAGCCATTTCAGATATTTTAGATTGTTTATTCTGTAGAATGCCAACATAAAAATACCTCTACTTTTTACTTTACTATTATTAAATAACTATTAAATATGTTTTATATTAATATGAATTTTCAAAAGCTTGAGTGCGTTGTATAGCAAATATAACACAAGTTCAAAAATTGTGAATTTTAATTTCTTAAAAAAATAATTAATTGTTTTAACCTATTTTGTATAAATAGATTTAACATGAAATGTGAATGAATTTGAAGCAGTTAATAAGAAATATAGAAAAAAATTATTGTGCTATTCTCTGTTCAGCTGTGATTACGTATTTATTGTAATCAAGTTGTAAAGATATCAAATGTAAACAAAGTCACGCGCAAGTCCCTCTTGTAGGACTTTTATCAAATAATTAAATAAAAGCCAGACATCACAAGTTATTGAACTACTCTCTTCTATATCTCTTGAGGAAATCTGTTTGACTCATGTAGAACTTTGAGATATCTAAAAAAACTTATTTTACAAATAAAAAATGCCATTTTTGATTTTTTAAGTGATAACTTAACATCAATTTTTAATTCTTTATCATTTAAATAAAAGGAATCAATACTTTACTATCTCCCATCTTATCATTTGGGTAAACATTTTTTAAAAAACAATTTTTTCCCCTTTTTGTGCAGGATTTATACTTTAGGATAAATCTGAACTTTATAGTATATTGTTAGGTTAAAAGTGGATCGATATATTTTTTAAAAATTTTGTAATTAAAGGATAAACATTTTGAGGTATTTTAAATAATAATACAGAAATGAAAATTATGGTCTGTCAAGCTAAAGAAACACTTGAAGAGTTTATATTCATTGTAAACTTTCTTATATCATTTCCCTTATCACATTTATACTAGTCGCCTTTGTAACCAGGATTAATGCTCTCTCCAAAATGTTCGATTAAAATATTTTTACATTGGTCTCTTAATCGCTTAATTAAAATAACTCAAAAGGCTAAACAGTTAAAATTTGATTTACAACTTTTAAACAAAATTTGCAAGTTTTGTATAAAATCTGTTCAAAGGAAATCCGACTGTTCTGTTATATGTAAACACAATAATTAGAAAGGGAAAAGAGCTGGATGCCTAAAATTAGTACACAGTTTAACATCTATAATGTCAAAATTTGAGCCAAATCCAACTAAGGATTGATTACATATTTGTTTGCATTTTCAAAAACATGTTAATGCGATAATTAAAAATGCAATGACTTAAATATATCAAATTTAGTACAATATTCTGTGGGACTACAAGTGCAGTTTTGTCAAACGTTTTTTCCTTTGGGTGAAAAAAAACATGCCTAAAACACAAATTCTATTTTTCGATACTAATAACGCATTCCAAAAATTAATTGCTAAATAATTCACCTATGATGATACAATATATTCATAAAAAAATACTAAATTCTCTGGCATGACAAGTATATTAGAAAGTATGCGAAAATGTTTTGGGTCGACCAATACAGCTGCATTAATAGTGGAGAAACTTTAAAAATAAAATTTAAAAAAACACACAGTTTTGTAAAGAGGAAAAGAAGCACTTGAATAAATTTTTTATGAGTAAAATATGTATACACTTTTTAACTTCGCTATTGAGATTTTTTTAACTGAGTGCGGCGAAGCACTATTGTACTTCATTTGTCATAAAGGTAAGTATTCTTCCACTCTCAAAAGGTTAAATATACATGTTTATTTATGTATGCATGTGCATAATACTTATGTCCTTAATAATTTGAAATCATATTTTTATTTCTCTCATAATTATAATTTTTGACTGGAATTTTAATCAACACTATATAATTACTTTAAAAATTTATTTCTTTTACAGGCACTCAGATTTGCCTACACAACCTCAAGTACTCCCTCCCAAACACATACCTATGCCAGAAATTCCACATAATAGTGACTTTCATTTTGAAATGGATGCATTACTTCTAAGCTTTTTTGCTATGGCTGGGCAGTATATAAATTTGTATAGTAGTGTATTTTGGCTACCTTATTCTCACAATGAGGATTTTTTAGTAAGCAAAATATGATTATATGTGAAAATTCATAAATAACAATTAATTGTTTTTTTTTTCTAAATTAAGATTATGCTTTTTTTTCTTTTGCAGAATTATTATCTGATTGATTATTATATATTGACTATAAATTTAATAATGCTAACTAGAAGAATACCAGTGTCTATTTTAAAAAAGGTTGGTCAACATCCTATTTTGAAATTATTTTTTCTGTTTCTGAATTTTTTTATTATAGTTTGATGTAAATCATTGATGATTTTTAAAATTAATAGTCATTTATTGACTTAAAAATATCATTTTTATTTATGTAAAAAGTTTGTTTTTTGCATACTTATATAAAATTTAAATAAAGCAATATGTCTGTAACTTTTATGGTGTTTAGTTAATGCACAACTTATTCATACTACATAAGGTTGCATTGTCTCTCTGGAAGTGATATAAAAAGCAGGAATAAAATTGTAATTTATATCAGTTTTGATTCTAATTTTTTCTAATATTGATAGCCATATAATATATGCTGAATTTATAAAATATAAGAAAATTATCTTAAATATCTTTTAAGAATATGCTAAAAACTATCTTATAAGAATCTAAAAATATCTTATAGCTTTGCAGTGTTTGTTTTCCATCATCTTACCAGTCAACATATACCCTCTGCATTCATATTTTGACCATTATATGCCTTGCTCCAGTTTTATTATTCTGTTTCTACTTTGTGACCTTAGAGCATGGAATTTTGAGTATAGTCTTTCTTATCTATCCGTAAGTATTTTTATGTTTTCTACAAAGCAAACTTAATTTCTGTATATGAACATTGTTAGCTAATTTCTAATATTTAGTTTAGACTTATGCTTAACCCTATAATGAAGTTTGGAATATTTTTTAATTAACATTAATAGTGTTTGGCTAATTTTAAGATATATTTAAATGCTTAGGTCTTCTAGCATTCTATTTTCCTTTATCCTTTCCTATTATTAGGTCAAAATAGGAAAATATTCCTATTTGGTTTGATGAATTTCATGGAATTAAATCATTATTGCAATTTCATAACTTTACAAGAAACAAATTTGCATTATTTAATCTACTATTTATTTCAGATACTTTTAATATGTATAAAGAGACTATGTTAAAAACATATGAAACTAAATTTATTTTATAAATTTGTTTGCAATTGTGTAAGATCATATTTCTACTAGAAAATTTGGAATTTACCACCTCGCTAATTTTTTGAGTTATGTCTTTCAAATTTTTATAATTTTGCAATTTCGTCATTTTAAAAATTTCTAAATATCACTGAAGTGTGATAACATTTTTTGCCAATGTAATTACTTAAAATTTTGGTAGTTGCTTTTTATGTTAAATTTTATCTTGCATATAAATACTTTATTTTTTTATTGAGTTTGTCATTCAAAATCATTTTTAAAGAATCTAATAGTTATGTATTGGTTTTATACTCTAGATTTGTTGTGTATGTTTCTGCACTTGGTACTAATGTTTCAAAATTTCTGGAAATTAAATCACCCCCACCTGTAGAAAAGATACCTGCTGTAAAATCCAAGAATGCAGCAGCAAATAATAAAAATAACTCTGTAATCCATCATGTGTGTTCTATGTCAGCAGAGACAATACGAGAAGAAGTTGAGACATTGAGAAATGATTTTAATATTCGTTTGAAACAAGTTCTGTTTAATTCCTTCCTTGTCGTTTATCATGCCACTTTCTTGCCATGCTACTTTTCGCCAGTAAGTATGCTTTATCAAATGCTTATTTGTGGCTATTGAAATGAAAGGATAAATTTATTTTTGCACTATTATTGTTTTTCTGTATAACTATAGAGATACTGACTCAAAAATAAATTTTTAATCATATTAAAATGTTAGTAATCAGTTACTTTTGAATTTCATTCATTTTGCACTTTAAATGCCATTTAATAATTTTTTTAGAAATAGTGGTTGAGTGGATACTATTCTAATAATTTTATTTTATGCTGAGTATTTATTGCTGAAGATATTTTCCTAACTATTAACCATGCGTATAATAGACTTGAATCATGAATATAATCAGCTAAGGATATTGCAACAAAGACAATAAACCATAAAATTTAAAAATTGAAAATTAAAGGATATCAAAGTACTTGAGGGCTTGTATAAAGATGCTTAGATGAGACTATGCCTATAATAACAGACTTTATATCTAAACAATATTATGTCTTAATCAGTTATAAGAAAATTACTGTTACATTCTTATTTTACAGTCTTGTTTTTATTGATGTTTATAAAATTGTAATTACATGTCTGCTTTTATTAATATTCACAGAATTGTAATTAAATGTTTTTTATAAGTGTTAATATGATTACTATCTATTTTTAACAGTGTTAATAATTACAGTTAAATTTCTAATCATTACTAGAATTACTAAAATGTTTTAAATTGCCAAATTCACCATTGATTCACTAAACATTGAAATTTTGAAAGGATTACTATCATGAAACAGAGTTTAAAAAAAATTAAGTAGCATATTCATGCCAAATTCAAAAAAAGAAAAGAAAATCAGCATTCTATCTATTTGTGAGTTGTATAACAAGCAAATGAAACCATGAAACAAATTTTCATTCTGTGTAATTAATAATGTATTAAATTAACTTCCCTAATCTACATCAAATGTTCTTTGAAAGTATGTTAAGAATGCATCAATGAACAATTTTCATGTCGTCAAATATATGAAAATCTGCATCTGTGTAACAAAGTTAAAGTACAAAATGGGTTGAATGTGAAGTTACTAAACTTCTCTAGTATCTTGGACAGTATTGAAATCTTACAGTTTAAAATGAATGAAATTTTTGATTTGTCCATGGTTTTTTTTTACCCCTACATATTTAAACACTCATATAAAATATTTATATTTAAATTTATTGAAAAATTTATTGAAAAGTGTGTAGTAAAAGTAAATTGTTGATCTCTAAGCTTACTTTTTAAGTTAGTGTTTACAGTGTGGTATCTTGAGGAGCTTTGACTTTCTAATTGAGCACCATGAAATATTGTATAATTTAAATGGTATGTTTAGAATTTCTTAATGCTCTGTATGCGGCGTATAAAAATTTATTACCTTTGTACTGGAAATTGGAGTTTGAGCACTAAAAATTAGGGCTAGTTTTAGTTTTGTACTTTCCCAACTGTTTTGTTATACAGGCTCTTAATAAAAATGATTTATTTTCATTACACATTAACCAGATTATTATTATTATTCAAATATCCTATCTTAAGTATTAAAGCTCATACAATTTTAATTCAATTTGTCACTTCTTATTTGTATGGATCTATGGCATAAAATCAGTCAATTGTTTCTGCATTTACTATCATAAAATCATAGTATTGCACAAAAATCAATGTGCAATTTAGGTAACAAATTTAATGACTAGTTATGACTAATTTAATTCTGACTTTAAAATATATATATTGTAAGCAGATTCTTCAGTTCTACTGATTATTATGTTCATTCTGATTATTATGCTTATTAAATTTTTTCAACATATCTCAATGTAATCTACAATGTGTTTGACTATTTTTACTTAATACATAAAAAATTATTTAAGATTTTACAAAAATTAATTATAAAAGATTTACATTAGGTTGTTTGGGAAAATCTGAAATCAGAAAAGAAAATCAAAAATTCTAAATTTGTAGTCATATGAAAATGAAATGTCTTTTATAATAATTTATTTATTATTAGTATGAAAGAAATATTATAATACACTTATGAAAGCATAAAAGCAAAAAATAACTAAGAAACAAATAAATTGCTCTGTTAATTTGAAGAATATAATTTGCTTTTAGAAATATATTTTTTGCTGATTGAATTGTGCATCTCTATACTTAATAAATTGGCAACACCTAAGATTCAGCTCTCTAGTCCCTACCAATGATCTCATTTTTCCAATTTTTATTTCATTTGAGATGTCTAGATATGTTATTACCAGTAATTTACTCTCTACTCCTAAATTCTAAATCTATTCCTACATTTTATGCACCTCAACAATTAGCAAATCCAATTTAATCCCAAAATTAACAAATCCTAAATTCTTACCAAGTTCATTAATCTAGGACGGGGGGGGGCATTTTCTGTAACTCAGACTGATTTTAAATCTGAAGTAAAAGTTTTATTTAACTTTATATTATAAGATTGTATTCCTGGAAGATTCTGGAGTAAATTAATCCATGTTTGGGTTTCTTTTAGAATAGTAATGAATAGCTTGCTGAATTTTGGTAGATGAAAAACTTTCTACCAAAATGCTGCAAGCAATTAAATTACTTAAGGGCATACTAACCTGCTAAATTTTGAAATAATTTTTATCAAAAGAATAAAATCCATGCTTTATTTTTGTGCTATATCTTAAATTGCTATGTAGTTAAATATAAATGTTTGCCTATCATGTAGAAATCAGAAATTAAACTTTTACTATTGTTATAATTATCATTTTAATAACATTTTACTACTTTTAAGTTAATTTGTGTGGGGTTATCTTATCTATTTTCATTATGATAGAAACCTATTTCACTTTTTTTTATTTTAAAATATTAATTTTTCTAAATGTTTTTTCCCTCCTTGCAGAATACATTGCATTATGATGTACATTTTGTCACTCAGTATGGTGTTTTTACTGGAATTGGCTGTTTCACATTGTACATATCACATTGTTTTCCTCCTAAATATTGTGATGTACTTCATAAGGCGGCCCTGCATTTAGGAAGATGGCAGAGGGTTGAAATAAAAAATGTACATGTTCCTTATAGCACGTGAGTATTAATACATACTAACTTCTTTTGTAACATTTACATAACATACATTATTGTAATAAAAATAGCAATCAAAAACACTTGCTGATATTTTCAGATAAAAATAGATTTTCTGAAACTTTTTTATGGGTTTGAAATGTATAGTTGTCTGCTATAATTATAAATTTTAACCCATTCTTTCAGGATGTATTATACTCTATGTTTATCATATTATGTATTATAATTTTAATGCATATATTAAACATATTATTATATGTTTCTTATCCTTAGTTTTTTTCAAGTTATTTAAGAAAAAAAGACTCTACAATTCATTTCTCTCATTAGCTACAGAATTGTATCATTCTTATGAATAGTGATTCTAGGCTGCACTATCAGTTATTTGCATTTTTAAGAAAAAAGACACACTATCAATTTATTTGCTTTATCTACAGAATCATATCACTCTTATGAATTGTAATTCCAGTGCAAAAAGAAAGAAAATACCTGAAAAGGATTCTTATAAATATTTTGCTTTTGTGTTAATATGTTCCTAATTTTTTTTTTACTAAAAGTTTTTAAGAAGGTTTAAAATTTATTCCACATAATTTATGTCTTTTCTGATATATTGAGTTTAAATCATTATTGTGAGATTCATTATTTAGAAGGAAAAAATTGACTTATTTTTGCTTAAATTTAGTATTACTTTGTGATTATTCTTTCTGTTATTATTTAAATTTTTTGTAATATCAGATACCTCCTTTAATCTCTATTTTTCTTTCAGATGGACAGAGACAGCAATGTGGAACCAAGGAGCTTTAGTTAAGCACTCTAAAGAGCTTTTTAAAGCTGAAGGCATATCCAATGCAGCTGAACCTGGGCATGCTGGGCATTCACGGTTTTATGTATGTTTATTTTAAATTAGTTTTACTGATGTATATAACAACTGTTATATATTTTTACTCTATAATACCCAAATTGTTGCTTATAGTTTGTTGTTTATACTGTAATTACAAAACTGTGTTTGTTAATTCATCATTGTAAGAAAGATATTTTTATTTTAGTCATTTTGTTTGTGTTTCAAGGGACAAGAAGAAATACTGTTAAAATTTTGCGTTTACTTCAAAAAAGTAATCTGTCATGAATTTTCAAAATCACATGTTAGTATATGATTTTTGAAACTGCAATGTTAGAAAGTACTCTTTTTAAAATCTAATAAATATGTATGTAAAAAAAAACATTGAGCAAAATTAAAAATATATATATACTAATCTAAAAATGTAGATATTAGTTGAATTGATACCAGGTTTTGTTGTAAATGGTACATGTTGATATTAATATTAATTTGTACCTGGTACAGCCGATAGCTGATACTTTCTCATCTGTTTGTGTCAGCTCATCTGTTTCTCATCAGCTTTCTGAAACAGAAATTTGGTCTTATTAAATTCTTTTTTTATTATATTTATGTATTATTATATTTATTGGTGACAATATTTAAATATTTATTTAAGTAGAAATAAAAAATTAAGATCATATAATGATTATCTGTATTAAATTTATTCCACATTATTTCTTCTTTCTTTAGATTAAATTTCTTTGAAAATAAGTAAAAAATTTATAATAATGACAGCCAGAGTTTTGAATAAGTTGCCTTACTTTTTAAAAGATTGTTTTAATGCTTAGTAATGTAATTGTGAATTCATTGAAGCATATTATTTGGTATGTGGTATATTCTTTCAACAGGTGCTCTTATCATGTTAATTGTCTCTGGTTTTAAGTTATAAATATTACTCTTATAGCACAACCATCTCCCCCCCCCAAAAAAAAACCCTCCAGAAATAAAATTAGATTGATTTAGAAAGGTGGGGGTCTATGCATATTCTCTTTACATACATACTCTCTTAACTTCAGCTCTTTTTTCACAAAAATTACCACAAGAGAGGTTCTTAATACATTCATAATTCCAATTAATGTCTGATTTTGATGATGATTAATGAAAATTGGATGTATGAAATTCAGTGTGTTTTGTTTATTGTTTTAATAATAATTATTCAAAATGTGTATATTAGTTTAATTTGTTGAATTAACATATACATGTAGACGATATATACATGCTGTATTAAATTGCTTTTTATAGATTGCAACATTATTAAGTTTTTATTATTTAATCATAAAATATTTATCCATAATTTTTTTTTCTTTCTTTCTTTCTTTTTACAGTCACTGTTTAAAAACCCAGCTATAGCTGCTCAGCTCGTGTGGCTCTTGCTATTGTTCCTTCTCTTTGCAGAAGTATTTGTCCTTGTTCAGTCCCATACCTGGAATGATCTCTTCTCCATACAACTACTAATTATGGTCAATTGTAAAACTTTGTATACATTGACAAGAATTTACTTTGTAGTAAAAAAAATATATCATGAAGAAAAAGTGATTATTTCAAAATTCAGTAATTAATATTTTTTTGTATTAGGAAAATATTATGAATGAAATTTGAAAATAATATGTATATAATGTACATAGATTAAATTATATCTTTTTTTATTATTTGTATTTCTTGTTTCATCCTTCAGAATTTTATGGTACCAAAAAATTAGACAATTATATATATATATTTCTAACAATAAAAAAAGATATAATTTAATCTATGTACATTATATACATATTAT